>VZTO01021628.1:0-160960 GCA_013400615.1 Syrrhaptes paradoxus
AAAAAAAAAAATCAATACACAGGAACACAGAAAATAGAGTTGGAAAAGATTTATTGGGTCATATTCTGCATCTCCTGCTAGAGTACAATTGTTCACTGCAGTATATCTTTTATCCAGTGTAGCCTTAAATTGTTCAAAGCAAAGGAAATTCCTCTACTTCCTTTGGGAGCATCTGCCACAGGCTGAAGATCTCACTGTCAAGGGATGTTTCCAGACATTTAACCTAAATTATGCTCATTTTCCAGCCATTAGTGCTGAAGGGAAGGACCTTGCCATCATAGTCCTTTTGATATTGTTCGTTCATTATACAACCAAAAGGCAAGTCTCTGGAAATCGACAGAAAATGACAGGGCAGGGTGGTGCTGTTGCATCCTAGTTGCTAGCATAGCAACATGCAAATATCTACACTTGCATCTTTCTCTGTTCCGTGGTTGGTAGAGCACCTTTCCAGTAGGATGAATAAACTGGAGGGCTATGTGTGACCATACTGCTTCCAAACCAACTACTATGGTGTCCCTGTCTGGCGTTGTGTTGGACAGTGTACATTTACCCAAAATGGGATGTGCAGAACGTCACAGCTACGTCTACATCAACAGCTGCAGAGTGTAACAAGGTAAGCAGAGGCATAGCTGTTGCTATCCAAGTTTTTCAGGATGCTCTGAGAGATGGGTATCTCTAGGAAATTCTGTACATCTTAATTTTGTGTATGGATAAATGACACATTTTAGTTAACACCTTCTTGTAAGAGAGACAATGAAGAAAGCAGAGGTATGGAGAGGCCAGACTTTTGTGGAGTGCGGGTTTATGTGGGAAGAAATACATTACACTACTCCATTCCTCGCATTGGGACTCTCCAGACTTTCTGTGGGCCTTCAAACTAAATCATTTAAAATTTCCATATGTAATCACTTCTAGGACATGCCCTTCTTATTCAGTATCACATTTTAACTCTGAAGCAGGCCAATTTCAATGTTTTGGCATCTGTTAGTCAGTGTAATTGCATCTCAAAATGGTGTTTCATTGTACTCAATTAGATGTGTTGTGATAAAAGCATACAAATGACAGGTGACAGCATACTCACAAAATGCAAAATGTTTTTCTTTCCTTGAAATCTTCCCTTGAAGACGCCCTTTTTTCCCGTAGNGAAGTGCCTTCAACAGCTAAGAGCCAGGAGTCTGTGGAAAGCGTAATTAGTCACTCAACATCTGATCCAGCCATGATTGCCAAAGGTATACGACCTTTTCAAAGTCGCCTTCCAAAACGAGCTTCCTCAGGTAAAATGTCAATTACACTGAAAATCACATTATTTCTGCCCTGACGTCTGTTTTGATTAGCAGAAGTCCTATAATAATGACAGTTGATAACAGAAATGTTAAATGCAGAGCAAAAGATATTCTTTTTATGAATGCACAAGGTTAACAAGTTTGTGACCTGAGCCATATGGAAAGTTTGTTACACGTAATGCTTATCTGAGGAAGAAAAATGTGTAAAATACTTAAATCCTTTTCTCAAGAAACAGTACTTGAAGAAAAAAACATATGCCAGCCTTGGAATTTGACTTGAATAAGAATGCAGATATTCAGCAATATTCAGGTTCAGACTTTGCAGCAAAGTACAAAGCCATGCTGTGACGTATGAAAGATATGTTCATAAAGACTTGCTTTTGAAACCAGGTTTGGACTCAAGACTCGTTTGGTCTCAGTGCATAAATTTTGTCCCAATTAATATATGGCCTTGACCTCAAATAAGACTCTCATTACTTTACTATAGTATACAAATACATTTCTATATACAAACATAAAATAGTTTACATTCACTTATCAGCTACATGTGTTTAAACTAAAAAACGAAAGCTGACAAAGGAATACAAGGACAGCAAAGCACCAACAAATGACTTTGTATTAGTAAATAGTTCCATTGAACTCAGAATTTTTTATAAATGCACACTGACCATTTATATACATTTTTGAGGTTTTTGAGTAATTAATATATATGTCAATAACATTAGAAATCATTACATATAGCATTTATAACGAGGAATTTTTATAGTGACCATGATAGATTTGGGTACAAAATGCAGTAAAAGTAATTGGTTTAATGGAGAAGAGTATTGTTTTATCTTGACCAAATGCAATGTCATGTATTTATTGGGGTTATGGTTGTTAGCGTTTCGTCAGTGTTCATATTTATTGCTCCTATAAAAGTTGTGAGTGTTTAACTTGCATAAATCTGTGTCACTGTATCTGTAAGAGAGATTCCATGTAATTAGCATGCAAGGTTAAATATCAAGTTTAAGCTTAGTTTAAGGCCATCAAATATGTGTTCTGCTATTGAGCCTAGGAAGAAAGAAATCTCTTTTATATGTTCATAAGATGCATAACAGAAGACTTCTAATTAAACATCTTAGAACTTAGCTGGTTTAGCAATATCCCCAGTGCAGTATTGTAATGGTATAGTAGAGTGCAAACACACATTGTATGCTTCATTGCAGACTTGTTTTAAATCAAAGCTAAATAAAAGATTTTTTTATACTTAGTATTTTTTAAATAAATGTACTGTTAATTAATGGTACAGCTAAGAAGGATTCAGAAGAGAAATCTTAGTTATAGATTATATGCTACATGCTTCAGTAGCCACATGTGTGACCTCAATTCAGCTGTGTGCTATAGTGTAGAGTCCATGATTAAACACTGTCATTATAACAAATTGAACAGAAACTGCAAGCATTGAATTGCTTCATAAGAAGTCAGTAGCAGTAAGATTGTTCTGATCTTAATGTTAATATTCACTACACCAGCCTTGTAAAGTTTGTATCTTAATTAAATTGTCATGAAGAGATGTTTTAAAAAGTAGTATACATCAGATGGTGGGGTCAACTCATTCTTTACGAGAATATTTTCATTGGATTCTTCTCTCCCTCACTTTCTCATCCAAATTACAATTATCACTTTATTTCATATGCGCCATGTATCTTCTTTGATGTTCTGATTTTGCATACTGCAAATATAGCAAATAAAAAGGCTAGCTTTCTGCTAGAAAGGTACTTCTAATTATATTTATGTTAACAGACTGTTCTCTCTCTGAGAACACTAAATAGCGAAGCAGATCCTACAATGCCTAGAAGTAGTTATTGAATTTTGCTTCTTATTTGAAAGAGTATATATTTTGAAACTAATAGAGGGATTTGAATTCATGCCTTCCTCTTCTCTTGTTACCCGGAAAAGGCTTTGGATCAAATTCTGTCACTGTCGTTGTTAGAATTATTCCAGTAAGTTAGTAAGTTGTTCCTCTGAGTAGTAAGATATTATTTGACATAATGAAAGTATCATGACTTGCCCCCAGTTTTTTACTGAATTATAATTGAAACACTGTCATGAAGATGCTGATGAGACCTACAATTTAAATAATGTCTCTCTTAACTCAGGAATAATTAACCTTGCAAAGCAAAGTGAACAAGAACCAAGTTCTTTGACCTCTGCCTCATTAGAGCATATTGAAGAAACTGTGGAAAACAGAAAAGTTCTTCCAGAGTGGACCAGCAAGGAAACTACTAAAACAAAGGTATAAGTTAAGAAGTGTCATCTGTTAAAGGAGATTTGTATTGTGGTGTAAAGAATCAGAAATGGTGAATGTTTTTAATAGAATGGGAAGAGTAACTAGCAATGTAACAGGTGAATTTGCTTTCTTGCCCTTCATTTGCAATCTCATTATTTAATAATAATAATAATGTAGCACACAAAGGTATTTTGTCCTCATGGTTTACAAACATGTTTTAATTAAAATCCTCACAGGCATTTTATAGGCAAGGAGATGGAGACCTTTTACTCTGTTCTTGTCTACAAGAAAATCAGTCTTGTTTGTTTGCTTTCCATGAGATTCAGATCCCATTTTTTACCCCAGGCCTAGGTTTCCTTGTCTGTATGGCTGTGCAGTTTAAGCAATTGAGCAGATGTTCTATGAAAGTGAACAGGAAAATACTCTTCTTACGTGTTTCTGTGTGCTTTTGGTTAATCCCTGCAATGATCTGTCTGTCCTTCAATCTGTTCATGAAAACTGCAGAAAGAACAAACAGGCAAATGCATATACTTGTGTAAAAGCTACTGCTTGTGGTTGTCAAGTTATTCATATTCAGGAATGCCAGGCTGTCAAGCCCTGTGAGAAGCACAGGGTCAACAGGTTAGCAAAGAGAGAAAAAAACTTTGTCAAGAAAGTGGGCGTTAAGCAAGGGAACTGTCAGACTGCTAGCTAATAAGCCTTTACAAGAGGCAAGAAAACCTTGTTGCATAACTTTTTTGCATGTCTCCTTTATCCGTGTATTTACTGACAGGAGTATTTTGCATTTTGATATGGCCCGCGCTCTGGATATTTAGAAAAGAAACAGAGAGATAAAATTACTTGTCCTGTATGTCGTTGACAAACTGGTGATGGACCCTTCCAAGTACAACATCATCAGTGTGTCCTTCACCTTGAGCCAGACATGACTGACCACCTCCAGTCCCAAAACCATCTTAACACAATACACGTGTTCCTGCTAATTAGTCTGCCTAAGAGTCAGAAGGTCAGTGTGGGCGTAGCTGGCATGTGAATGTGTCTGGCTTCAGGACTACAGCTGACTTGTACTCTCCCAATCTTACGGGCAATGTTGGGCATACCTGACTACATGCGGGTGTCCTCAGGTCTGGGCCTCTCTCCACAAGTATGTGCTTCCTATCAATTGGATGTCCTTCTGCATTGGTTAAAAACTGCAATGTGGATGGGAAGAAGGGGAAATTAATGTCACTCTTCGAAAAACAGTATTAAAAACTCTTTTGAACCACTGATAGGCAATTGGGGTTAGGACAGTAGGTGGTATTTGTACCTGTAGATGCCATTAACTGAGCAGGATCAGCCTTAGCTTCCCCATGCCGGTTTTGTGGGTTTTATTGTACTGAGCTACTGCTCCTGAAAAGTTTAAGCCTTCAGGTCTTTCATGATTAGAAGCTGTACAGAGCTATCAGCATTCCTTTTTCCTCCCAGAAGAAAATCCTTAGAGTTGCATCCTGAAGAGAAATGGGATAGGAATCAGCTGGGAATTAAGGGCTCTCCGGAACTGTATTATAAATGCCAGGACAAAGGACATGAATTTAGGAAGAATTAGGATTTACTGGTATAGAAAGCATGAGTATTGTCTACTGGCCATCCTAACTGTTTCTAGAATTGCTTGCAGCAAACCATTAGTTGTGCAATAATTTTACATGTTACAAATACACTGTATTAAACATAGTTGAGATGTTTCAAAATTGGACTTGGTGGATGAAATTATCTGGAAATGTTGGTAGCTTTGAAAACAGTGTTACAATGAAAAAAAAAAGGTAAAATCCAGTCTGTGTTTGCCACACTAACTCAGGGGACTCACCAGGTCAAGAATGTGTTATTTCTCCTGTGGCAGACTGATGATACCTTACCTGAAGGAGAAGTGGTTAGTTAAACTGGTAATGCAGACTTCTTTCGAGTTGAGCTATCCATTTATACTGCATGATGAATGTAGAATGTTCCACTCCTAATACCATCTTCAGCATTATTTTGATATATATGCATCGTCTGAATGATTGCAATACCCTTATTTATACAGGACAGAGCTCTGAGAGTGTGTACTTATTCTGCTAGCAGCAGCGACACTGAGCCGGAGCCAGAGTATGAAACAAATTATTTCAGAACTGCAGAGGAGACTTTAGTAGAGTTAACAAAGAACAACAAACAAGGTAATTGAAAATTTGTACATAAAAATGTATATCCCTCATCTCCACTCTGACTCAGCAGCAGATCCTGTCCTTCATTGAATTTTCTGTCTGGTTTTCACTTTCTAACCCCAGATCTTACTTCGATCTAATTTTCCATTAGCTTTTTATTACTTCTTGCTTTTTATTCTGCATCTTTTTTTCCTCTCTTCCACAGTTTTTGCTAGCAGGGGCTTAGCTTGTAGGTTTTTATGCATAAATCCTTGCAATGTAAGTAAAAAGAAGTCTTCTGTAACATTATTGCAAAGTGTAAAAGGTGACTATAAAGATAGCTTCCCTTTTTTTTCTTTTTAATTATGTTAGCCAGTTGTAATAATCCAATGATCAAGGCTATCATTTTCCAACCTCCAGATCACAGTGATGTTGGTTATGGTGCTGTAGTGAAGTCTTTCTCATTGTCCTTTGTGTATATATTGCCATTTTCAAGTATCAAACCTTTTTGTGAGAATTGATGGCAATTTGGAATTTACCGATTTCCAGTAGATAAAAACACATTAAGTGAAGTTCTTGAGATAATAGTTTTCTGTGTGTTTAATAACCCAAGAAATTGCTGTCTTGTCTTGACCACCAGTTTACTGTGCTGCAAGCCACCTTCCGGTGCAGATGTGTGCCCTCGGGGAGGGGGAGGAGAGCATGGCTCATATCCTTGCCTACACAGCTGATGGCTTCCCTGCAGGAGATAAATTCTGGCAAGTGCAAAGGCCAGTGCAAGGTCTCAGCACCACTGAAGCCCTGAGAGTTTAAGCAGCACTTCAGTGATTCATAGGATTTGTGCTGACCCTCGGCACAGCAGTAAGCTTGTCCTAGCAGAGATTAGCACCAACACCAGATACCGCACTGATGAATACATTAAAAATGCCATGGACAGCTAGATACTGTCAACAGACATACTGTTCTCTTAGTGTCTGCTGGGAGTTGAACTTAAACATTTGGCATTTTCAGAGGTAATCCATTTTTTTGTGATTCCAGCACAGAGAGAGCAGATTAGGAAGTTAGGACCATTTATTTACATTACTCCTGCGACTGTATTTTTAATCTGTACAAAATGTTGCAAGTCATTTAACTCAGCCCATAAACACTACTTCTTACAGATTTTGCTTTTACAAATCATGGTTTAATACAAGAAATATATGTTTTGTTAAAGAGGTAGATAAGCATTTTTTCTGAATTGATCACAATTTACAAAAAAAATTATGTATGCAGTTGCATTAAAAGGCAGCAGATTCCAAGGTTAATGATATCTCAGCCTGACTTGAAGTCACCATGTTACATAGCAAATCATTAGTTTTGTGTATATGCCTAACTTTTGGGCTAGTAACAGAACTAAAATTCATAATTGTGATTGAGACAAATGGAAAATAAAATTATAAAGCATTATTGCAAAAGTATTTCTGCTATGGTCATTCCTTACGGTCAGAATTTCTCTTCTGTGCTCTATACTCATGTAGTATTAATAACAATACTTTATTCCATTCTGTGTTCAAAGGTCTTAGCTTCTTTATGCAAACAAGTGATATAACCTCAAAACATCCAAGTTCTTCCATTTCAACCATGAAAAGGTTTTCATTCCAGTTTCATGAAGGGTTTATCTTGATGCAGTTTGTTGGAGGCACTGGAGGCAGAAGTTCCTCTAATGATATAAGTTGTAAGGTAGAGTTGAAGTTTTCTCTTACAAGAAGTGTGAGGAAAGAAGCTAATAATCATGTAAGCCTCTGTCTCCTGTGTGTTTTCATGAAGCTGCACAAAATTTCTTTGGTTTTGTTTTAATCTTCTGGATGAGTTTTCAGCCTTGGACTTTGGAAACTGAGGTTTTATTCCTAATGTTCTTTGTATTGCAGTAGGATCTATAACAAATGGGTAGGGACTGTTTCTTACCTTACTGGTGTATTTCTTATAATGTTGTATTCATTAGGTAAAAATGTAGTGAAAAGGAAAGAATTATCAAAAACAAACTGAAAGACATGCTAAAGGAACTTAGCACATCTGCTGTATAAGGCTATTAAGACAGAACAAAAATTTATAGCGAATAAATAAGTAGAACAATCCCCCCCAAATTAACCATATCATCCATAATTAAAAAATAAAGGAATTTAATTAATTAAATTCTGGCTGTCTCATACCATCTCCTTCACTTTGAATATTAAGTGTGAACAATCTCCTGTATATGCATTGATTGGAGAGTTAAGAGCTAGTATTTTAATGCTTTTGTTACATTGAATTACAGATACCTTCAAACATTTAAAATATATTTTTAAATTGTAAAATAACATTAAAATGTATATAGACAGCATTTCATCAATTAATATGCCATAATGATATTATTTTTAATATATCTTACAGCTGAGCTGGAAAAACAAAATCAAAGAAGGTCATTTCTGGGGAACCCGATGTCAATCTTGGATTTATACCAACACAGTCTCTATGGCCATTTTGGAGAGGATGGACCTGAACAATTAACACATTTCAGTTTAATTGAGCAGCTGAGCGGACCTTCCAGTAAAGACAGCAAGGGCAAGGAGAGCCCAAGTGTGAGTTACTGGGACTTTTATATTACTTCTCATTTTCTTCATAATTATTTTTATTTGCCTCTTGTTTTTTCTTTGGTATGTTGTGTGATTACAAAAAAACAGGCAGACTTCAAAAAAACAGCATGACTTGCAGAAGAGTAAAGACCGAAGTATTTTTAGAAAAGAGTGTTACATTCTGATGCTCACCTGTCATAGAATTAGACTTCCAAAATTGACAAGTAGAGACAGGCCAGCGCTAGCAGTCTACCATTAGAGAGGAGTTGAAATTTAAGGCTAGCAAGAAAACAAATCATTTATCTTTTAAGGCTTCTCCTTCATATATAGTTAGATAATAGATATAGCACAACATGTAGTAAATTACTTAAACATCTGAAGTAGTATTCCTGAAAATGCAAATGAAACTATGCTATGGAAGTCAGCTATCTTCTGTTCTCTTTTGAAATAATTCTTGGTGTTAGCTCTGGAACACCTGATTTGAGGGTTTTAAACATTATTTTGATGAAGATCTAATTCTGATCTGATTGATGGATTTTGACGCTAAACTGAAACAAATTTATTTTCTCCACTTAATGCATGTGAATCCACTTGCTATTTCTTTCTCTAAAAACAGTGAACATGACATAATGCAGTCTTAAGAACCCTGAAAAGCAACTTCTCGACCTGCTTTTTTCCTCTTTTTTCATGCCCTCTCATCTCATCCTCACAATTCTTTCTCACTTTTTCTCTCCTTTGCTCTAACAAGCCTATTTGTTTGAAAATAGAGCCACCCAGTCATGATCCACTGTAATCATTTTGCCTCCATGTTCAGTCTTTTTCCCAAGCTCTCCTTTCTAAATATAAGCTCTTTTATTTCTGTGTGCAGCACTCATCACATTTGGGTATGTTACAGTAAAAACAAAGATGGTAGCAGAAAATAATGAATGAGCTGCTGTTTTGTAGCATACCGCTGTAGTTCATAAGTGAAAAAGAATTTTTGTTGCTTCCCAGACTGCAGCTTTCAACTTCAGAAAATCACTGTGCATTGTAACTTCAGAGGTGATTAACCAAAGTTAGAATCTTACAGCTTTCAGGAGTCTGGGCCAAATGTGCAGAAGGAATGTGTGGAACAAACTGGCAATGCTCCTGTTTATTCCAATTCTGCTGGCATGAAAGCCGCACTTAACTGAATATTAAATTGGTTCACAAACTTCAAAAGAAAAATCCTGAAATATATCTGCCTGATTTCCTAATCAACCAAATTCCACTAGTACCCAGAATATGATTCCATTTGAATATATTTGGGTCATATTAGAAAGGACCATTGTAAAGAATATGGCTTCATAGTTGAGAAGATGAAAAAACAGGTAGCAAAAGAGTATTGGAAAGGATAGATGAAGGAAAATAATTTGAGCATCCACTTAATTCCTCATCCTGAACATCTAGAAAGTCATAGCTTAATTATGCATATGAGATGAATTATATATGTATGTATATAAAATTATATAAAAATCAGTCCTGCCTTCTGAAGGCCAAGTTCTTACACCATTTACAGAGCAATTAGATTTGGTGCCACTATAAAAAAGTGGCTCAGAGTTGCATCTACTTTTAATTCATTCTTCTCATGCATTTCTCCTGTATGACATCTCTGCAATGTGCCCAATCAGCACCGAAACTTAAACAAAACTCATTGGAATAGCCTTAGGATCCTTGTAAAAATCCATCATTAAACTAGAAGGCAACAGGTATAACTCAGCACTAGCATTTTTCATGCATTATGTTGGGGGGGCTTTTGAGATGACTTTTTGAGGATCTGAAATAGCTTTCAAAACAGCATTGTCTCTTGGAGAACAGTGAAAGCTCAATAAAGCACTGGAGATTTGCCTATTAGTATTAAACTTTTCAGAATGACAAATGAGAAGCAGTAACCATGAAAAGCAGGTTGCCCTGAAGTCCTTGTTTGAACCAGCACGGCAAATTTTTCTCAGCTGTAATTTGTCCAACCCAAGAAGATCCACAGTCTGTTTAAATTAGAACTGTGTCATCTGGAACATTACCCACAAAAAAAAAAAAAAAAAAAAAAAAAAAAAAAAAAAAAAAAAAAAAAAAAAAAAAAAAAAAAAAAAAAAAAAAAAAAAAAGGTGGACACCAGGAACTGAGATACTTATGCCCAACAACTCTGAAAAAAAACAGGGAGGAGGAAAAAATGCAGCTTTCATGCAGAATATTTGGCATTTTGAAAGAGGAAACGCTACGTGCTTTGAATTTCATTCCCTAATGATGTCTGTGAAGCCTTTAAAAAAAACCCAAAAAAACAACCAAGTGTTGTGACGGACAGAATGAGTTTATGCTGCTTGTCAAAAGAGCAATGTGCTGTATCAGTCCCTCAGCCCAATTAAATTGGACTGTACAGCACCAGTACGATAGTGGCTTCAGACTGGGTGTTCTAATGAGACATTCTGGCAGGAAGCTCTTTTAACCCAGACTTACCGTTATTTGAATTGTCTCCTTCTCACTGAACATATTCACCAGTGTCACCCCCAAAGGATATAGACAACAAGTTTTATCAGCAAAAAAGTATTGCACAGAAGGAGTTTCGGAAGGGGAACAACCAATGGGCAATTACTGTGGTAAAGGGACACTGAAGGGACAGTTTGAGGAACCAAAAAAGGCTTTTACACATTGAAAGGAGAAATATTTATTGTTCTAGTTTCTTATCTGCCAAGTCTTAAACGGTGTCCTGGTTAAATTCACTTGGCACTAAGACCAATTTGATGTTACATTTATTTTGACCTGGGAAACATATTTTGAAATAATGTCATCTTTTTGTTCACTGCAGAATTTTGGACAAGACAAACAAATCACAATTTCAGAGAAAGGAATAAAATGCATTGAATCATGGACATAAAACTTTTACTTTTATGAAATGTAAATTTACATCCATGGTGTATTTTTCTCATGTCAGATTTTGAAAACTAGAAACAATATTTTTGTATGTATCAATTGAATTAATTTTAATTGAACAGAAACTTCTCTGATTTAATAAAACATATGTAGCACCTAATCCAAAGTGCGCTGCAGTCACCCCGTGGGAGACACCTGTCCAGTGAGACCTTTGTTAAACAGCCGTTCCTCTCCCTTTTAGCAGTAACTGGCAGTGCCTTCAGCAGTTTGCTGACATCATGATTGCTACCATATTTTTGCAATGAAAAATTATTTCACATTTCAATTAATTTACTGTTTAGACTTGAAGAGCTCAGTGATTTATTTTTGCTTATAAGAATTCAGAAAACAAGATAAATTTCCCTCACCCAGGCCTGTTGTTTATTAACTTTTTTTATGATCAAATGAGAACTGACACAGGACTTTTTGGTGTCTTCTTTGTTTCCTTGGAGAAGTAACTGAGTTGGGTCAAAGATTTTATTACTTAATCATCCTTATGATCCCAAAGCATCATGAAAAATGTGTTTTCTTCTCTGTCCTTAACTATCACATACTTTTTTTCTGTAATAAAGCCCTTCTTGCTTTCTTTTGTCCCGATGTATTACTCAATTTGAATCACTATCAAGGCTTGCTTATATTTCAAGGCACGACTTGATGAGCCCTTTAAAGAAAAGATCCTTCATGGAAGGGGTTGGTACCATCACAAGTTTCTAAATCCTCTTGTTTTGCCTTGTTGTGGTGACATACATGAGCAATCTGACAATTCTGTCACAATTACAACGTGAACTACAGCAGCATGTTAACTAGGGAGCCCGTTTAGCGGAAGAGGCTTGTATGTGCAATGTGAAGTTAATGGTCTGATCCAACACGGCAGAGTTTGCATGTGTTGTACACATGATTCAAGAAGGACATCAAATGCTCAAATCGCCGTGTCTTGCAATTCAAGTAGACATTAGAGCTTGCTGACAAATACAGGAAAAGAAAAAAAATTAGAGAAGTTACTGCTGTTTTGGCTGCACTTATAAATGGGACTGACGTGGTGGCATTCCCAGATAAACTCGAGGTTTTTAACAGCTGAGTAGGCTGGTTGGGATTTAATGCTATATGATTGACACCTTGTGCTCACAAGCCTTCTAGTGCATCGTATTAACAGAGGGGAGTATCTACAAAAGGACTAGAAACGAGAATAAGAAAGTTTGGTAATTCCACAACACTTGCCATCCTCAAGGATCCCAGAGCATTAAGCTGATACTGTAGAGGGTGTTCCAGCATTCCTGAATTACAGCGGGAGTTAAAGCAGCCTAGACACCTCCACGGGCTACGTTGAACAAATGTAAGGGGAAAACAAGGAAAGGCATCAGCTGCTTCTGCTTGTGTCTCATCTCCTAAGTGCTGAGCTAGGGTATGAGCTTTCTGAAGATGCCTTATTGTCTCTGAAAAAGAGAAGCTCTTATGTTCTTACATTGAGTCCTTCTTAAAAGTTAAATGTCTGAAGTAGTTCCAGGGAGACTTCATGAACTCTGCTTTCACAGAGAACAATTTTTTTTTTCACATTATGAGATATGCTTAGGGAGGGATTCTGCTTATCACATGTGAAAAAGCCTAAGATAAGGATTTGGGTTCAATTAGCAGATGGGGAGAGCTGCATCCTAAGAGTTTAAAGTGAGAAGGAGGTGTTGACCTGTGGGACTGTTTGCTTCCTTGCCTTGAACACAGAAAAAGAGTCTATGCATCTAGCTGATACTGAGTATCGAACTTTCAGCCTAAAGCTGGTGAGATGAACATTGCCCCAAGCTTTCCTCTGTGGGGAAGTAGTGAAAAGCAGCTATTGTAGCTACCATTTGTATTTTAGAGAGTGAAACTACATCTCGGTGCACCCTCAGGTGAGCCCTAAATAATTACCTTGCTTACACTTCCATTGTAACAGGAGTTTCTGCAGCTGGGGCAGCACTGGGTGATGTCTGACTAGTTGCTTGGTCTCAGGATCTCAGTTTCACTGTCTGTACATCAGGGACAGTGATACCTATCTCATGTCACAACCAAAAAGAAAACAGCAAATTCTGTAGATTAGTTAGGTCTTAGCTTGTTTTGTAAAAAGTGTGTGTGTTACTGCAAATACAGAATTTGAAGCAACTCTTACAAATTATTATACTGGAAAGTAATAAAAGATAGAGGGACGGCCCTTGTCAATAAGAGAAAGTAACTCGATGGGCTGGATCAAATCCAGGAATTATTTGATTATGGATTTCTGTGTACTGGTTGTATAATTCAGTTACTGTGTATCAAGCACAGAAACCTCACCTCCTCTTTCTATTTTCCTTGACAGGCTTAAGACAGAGGAAGATGGTGAGGTGAGGAGGGAATTTGTTATATTTCCTTTCCTAGCCTTGATGAAACCGAGATGTTAAGAAAGTTGTTAAGTGATACCAGCCTAGAAGCAGAGGTTCTAATTCAGTCGGGATCAGCTATCTTTTCATCCTCCCTGCCACAGAAAATGAAAATAATATTTACTATATTTATGCTTTTGTATTAGATATTCAAAACTCAGATCACATTAGCAGCAGTTTTAGAAAGCACAGTGTTACAAAGGGAAAGTAAACTACCCAGCAGACTCACAGCGGTGTAAAGCCATGCCAGTGTACCTGCTCAGCTCAGAGTACAGGCTGGTCCTGGCAGCTCCCAAGTGGCCTAGCTGGAGCGAGGCTGCCCCCGAGCTCGCTTGCCTGGGACACGCTTGCTGGGAGCTGCCCTGGACCTCTGCCTCTGCAGCTGATGCTGGCGGCAAGGTCACGTCTGTCTGCTGCCACTGCAGGAGGTCACTGAGAACAGTCGCACGAGGCCTTGCTGGGCATGGACTGCACTGCTGAAGGAGCCACTCTCTGCACCACAGCCCCCCCATGCTCCCTAAACGCAGTATGTGTGGGGGTCTTTCAGCAACTCATGTCTCCATTTGTCAAAACTGTCTCAAAAGAATTTACCCACTGACAGGCTTGGGGCTGCGAGACTTCCATTCTCTTTAATCAAAGGTTTTTGATTCTCAGATGAATGATGCAATACTTGTTCCGTCAAAGCAAAGACTGTCTGAGTAATTACCTGAGTTGATGTAAGATCTGTTGTCAGGGGACTTTTGTAGGAGTGTTTGACAACATAAGTGACAAAAACCACAGGAGCATGATCTGATAAGAAAACAGATTTTACCATACCACCCATGGGAGTAGTACAGAATTAAAAATATTTTTCCTAGCCTCAAGTCTGATTCAACTCATGTGGGTAAATGTGAAATTAGAAATAGGCTAGGATTTCTCCAAACATCAACAAATCCCATGTCTCTACATGTTTTTTTCCCCTCCATAGGGCAGGCTCACATTCCAAGATCTGCTACCGAGCCTTGTATTCCTAATCAGGTCTTATTGTTCTTAGCATCCTGCCATCAAAGTTGCCTCCAAAAAGTAAAGTAAAGGAACAGCAAAACAAGCAATTTGAAGACTGCTAAGCAGTCTCCTGGGACCAAAGTCTCACTTGACGTGTATCACTTAAAAGAAATGTTGTGTAGTGTGGAAGAACATTCTTACAGTTAGCCTGAGGAACTAGCTTGGCAACAATAAAAAGCTGCAGTTATACAGAGACTCATTTCTCTCCCTGTGCCTTCTAGGTGAAACAACTGAGGCTTCTTACACTGCTGAGAGTTTTAGTAAAAAATCATGCAGTGGGGAGTGGCTCAGCAAGGAGGATGATAACATTCTCTGTTACTTTTCTACGGTTTTAAAAGGCTCTGGCAAGGTAAAATGACATTTGGAAGGCAGAATCTGCCAGAGAAGATAACTTTTTTAATGGTATGCAAGGGATATTTTTTTAGGAAAAACATACCCTAAAAAAACTGAAAGCTGTTATCTGCTGATACAGTTCTGCTTCTAACACTAATGGTCTCAGTAGTTTTGGTACTGTGCCACCAGATCCCATTCTGACTAGCCCTCCAGCTGGTGTAAAAGTTCTATTTTATATTTGGTTGGTGTATTTATGGGGATGGGTAGGTGGCAACATTTTAACTCAAATATCTTTTAGCACAGAGTTTTAAAAGAGTATTTGGATATTGGTGAGGGACAGAAAGTCTTTGGCATAGTAGGCTGCGTGGCATTTAAAACACATGGTGCGCAAGGCTAGCAGGAGAATAGTTTGGATGGGAGGCTGAGAGAAGACACGGGGGGAAGTGAAAAGCTTTAGCTATGGGAAGAAAGTTAAGGACTTGAAGCATCACTGGCATGTAGGTGCAGTTCTAGTGCCTACAGTACGGTGTTGTGTAATGCTGAATCCCCAGAGAACTCAGCGCACCAAGTGAAGTCTGCGCATGTGGTTTGCCAAGTGCCAGGTGCAGATGTGGGGGCTTGGCTGATTTAAGGCAACATGCTGAGCTGTCCTGTGGCCACAGCTGGAGTGTTGTGCTCACTCAGTATAACCCCTCGGGCACTGTAAGAAGGGAAGAACTTCACCCTTTTTAAGTGGAAAAACTTGATCACTGGAGCAGAAAACCCATATCCCACCATCTCAGCTGGTGATTTCAAATTACAGAGGGAACCTTGTCTTTTCAGCATGTAGGAGCTGCACAACCACATTACACACTGGCCCAGATGTCACAAAAAGTTCTGCAGCTCATTTGCTGGAGTCTCCAGAGGAATGGTCCAAAACTGCTTGTGTACGAATGCCCAGAGCAACACAGAGCTGTACAGAAGCAATTTACAGTGAGCCTGCCTGGGCACAGCGCTAGTGCAGCTCCTTATGGCCTGGTTGCTGTGGGTTATTTCTCAGCAGGGCTGGGTAGCTGAAATAAGTGGAGTGTCGGTAAGAGCCCACTGCATTTGGTCCCAGCCCACCCAGCTTGCTCACCGATATCTTCGCATCACACTGCACCATGCCTTGCAGGTGCACCCTGCGCACTATGCTGTCTATTTGCCTATATAACTGGAGATTACATAAGGATTTAATAGTCAGTGCAGCTCTTAGGTGTAAGTAGGTACATCCTTTAATAAGAACCAAAAGTACATATTGAAGAAAAGTATCATTTGCTAGTGATTTCCTGGAGTCAAAAATGTTCTGAGCTGTTTTTCAAAGGTTTGACAGATGGAGCTGCTGTGATTTGCAGCGTGGCCCAAAGTGCAATAATGTTTCTGCTATTTGTAACCAGACGCTCTTCAGTCCTCTGTCTTTGGAAATAAAGCTTTAGGTTTCATTTTTCTCTGTGTTGAACTGGAATGTTATAATAGGCCAAAATGGAATTCAGGGCACATTAACAGCAACAAATGATAAATATTAGTAAGCTTGTGAGATAGTGTAACTGTTGTAATGGCAGAAATTATATTAGCAGTAAAAGAAAAAGCTAAAAAATAAATTGGATACAATAAACATTGGATTGACTCAATCAAGAGAAGAGCAGTAGGGCAGAGAGGTATTCAGTGAGCTGTTTATTTTATGAAGCTGGAAAATATTTTGACTCCAAGAGGAGCATCTGATTAGCAGAGTTAAATGAGAGGAATAATGTGCTAATATTTTTGTGATTTGTTTTTCCAGCTGAAACTTGCCTTCTCCATCTGTAACAGTGATATGTTTTGCATAAAGCACTCAAACACCATGCAGGGAAGGGTAGAAAATGACTGATCTTTTAGTATGAGAGTTCTGTTCTGAGCAGAATACATGAGGAATAAGTTACACAGCTGATGGTAGCAGGAACTGTGGCAGTACGCTGAAAATATGTTGGTAAACTATTTCTTTTTTTTAAGAGGGTGACTTTGCTTTTCATATGTACACAGACAATAATATCCTAATCAAAATACTCTTGGAAAAGAAGGCAAATTTTACAACAAATATCTGCAAAAATCATATTGGAATAATTTTGCAGGTGTTTATAGTTTGTTCCACAAGCTGTTTTCATCTCCCAAAAGTGATTCACCTTTTATTTAAATGAAAAGTTTTACTGGATTTTGTGCAATATGACATAGAGATTGACTAAATCCTTAAGAAAAATGTTGATTAAATATTTTTTTGTGAACTCAAGCACTCCACAGTAAGTCCCAAAGTGAAATATGTTATTTCTAATTGTATTTTTAGGCCCTGGTACATGAATTTCAGGCCTTGAGCAGCATCCCTATTATTTTAATGGAAAGTAATATTTGTATTTGGTAGGAGAAACAAACATGGGATGTAGCAGGCTTATTAGCAATAAAGTGACACAAGGAGGTTTAGGAAGTTTTAAAGATATACCTAGGTAATTTAAATGTTTAATTATCTTTCACAAAGGCTAAGAGGAATGACAGAAGTTTTCATAGCACATGTCAGAGTCCTCCGAGCCTGAACTGCCCATCCGTCCATCAGTGACTGAGACCTGTCTTGGTAGCTCTGCTCCCATCAGTGCCACCTTCTCTGGATTACTCCATTCTTTGCCTGATCATTAATATTCTACATACTATAAAAAGCTGTAGCCTTAAGAACTTAACTACTCCAGTGTTATTCTCAGCAAATAAAACCACACATGATTATTTGAAGAATTAACTGAATAATTGCCAGTCAAACATTTAAAAGTTATTCTTCTGACATCCTATTACATATGCAAATAACCTACGGGTTATTGAATGCTCTGTAAAGCGTACTCTAAAACAAGACCTCAGATTGCTTGCAAGGTGGAGTTGCTATTCAATTTCTATTTAGAATAGAATAGAATAGAATAGAATCTAATCTCAGTTGGAAGAGACCTGCAACAATCATCTAGTCCAACTATGTGACTAGTTCAGGGCTGACCAAGTTAAAGCAACTGTTATTAAGGGCATTGCCAAAATGCCTCTTAAATACTGAACAGGCTTGGGGCATTGACCACCTCTCTAGGGAACATGTTCCAGTGTTTGACCACCCTCTCAGTAAAGAAATGCTTCCTAATGTCCAGTCTAAATCCCCCCAGTGCAGCTTTGAACCATCCCCATGTGTCCTGTCACTGGATACCAGGGAGAAGAGATCGGCACCTCCCTCTCCTCTTCCCCTCCTCAGGAAGCTGTAGAGGGCAGTGAGGTCCCCCCTCAGCCTCCTTTTCTCCAAACCAGACAAGCCCAAAATCCTTACCCGCTCCTCATAGGACATTCTTTCCAGCCCTTTCACTGGCTTTGTTGCCCTCCTCTGGACACAGTCAAGGACCTTCACATCCTTCTTAAATTGTGGGGCTCAGAACTGCATACAGTATTCAAGGCGGGGCTGCACCAGTGCTGAATACAGCAGAATAATCACCACTTTTGAGGGGCTGATGGGGTGTGTGATGCACCCCAGGATGTGGTTTGCCCTCTTGGCTGCCAGGGCACACTGACTCCTACTGAGCCTGCTGCCAACCAGCACCCCCAGATCCCTTTCTGCAGGGCTGCTCTCCAGCCACTCCTCTCCCAGTTGATAACTTGTGCCCAGCGTTACTCTATCCTAGGTGCCAAATCTGGCATTTTGAATTGTTAAATTTAATCCCATTAATCATAGCCCAATGCTGCAATCTATCTAGATTCCTCTGCAAGGCCTCTTGCCCCAGTTTGGTATCATCAGCAAACTTACTAATGGTGCATTCAACTCCTGCATCCAGATGGTTGATAAATACATTGAACAGCACTGGCCCTAGAACTGAACCCTGAGGGACACCCTGGTGCCCAGTCGCCAGGCAGAGGTAGCCTCATTCACTGCAACCCTTTAAGCTCTGCCCGTCAGCCAGCAAACCATGAACCCACTCATCCCATAGATGGACACCATGTCCAGAAGGAGACAGTATCAAAAGCCTTACTAAAGTCCAGAAAAAACAGATCTACTGCCTTCCCTTCATCCACTAGGTGGTTGACCTTATCATAGAAAGATATCAGATTAGTTAAAGAGGACTTTCCCTTGGTGAACCCGTGTTGACTGTGCGCAGTGATTGCATTACTGGATGGATTTGAGTGGATGAAGAGTAAAGAAGTGGGCAGAAATGAAAAAAATAAATATGAATGTATTATATTGCTGAGCATTATAAAATTAAAATGTTAATCATACAATAATAGTCTATATTTCTTACAACAGGAGTGTCTAAGCTTCACCAAGATACTATATCCACAGAAAAGTTACCAGACTAGGAACTTGTTGGTAACGCATGTACTAAGATGCAAAACAGAATTGAAATGTAAGAGCTTTTCAGACAGTGCCTGAAACCGAGGAATAGAACTAGCTAAGCATCCAGCGCATGGTTCGTGATCACTGTTGAAAAGAACTGCAGAGTCTTGCTTGTGGCCCCTTATCAGTAAAAATATAGGCCAGTTTTTTCAAGTTTCATTTCCTGAGTTCTGTGCCTAAATTCATATTTAGACACTTCAGCTGCCCAGTTTTCAAAGGTGCTAGAAATTTGCAGCAATTGCTGATGTCTCTGACATTCATGTATTTGGAACCTGTGAAAATCATGATGTTCATATACGTGCTTGAGAATTAGTTCAGATATTCTCCCTCTCTCTGGCAGAATTTTGTCATGTAGCATCCTACTTCTGTACGTTGGCTCTGTGGGCCATGTCATGGAACTGCAGCAGGCATTTTCCCCTGAGTTAAAAGAAGGCCAAATACTGTATATTATTTTTTAATCTGGTCCTACAATGTGACAGTTCAGGTCATATCATAATGAAACTCTCTGTACTTTTAAACCTATATCTTTATTGCATTTTCTGTACCATTGGAGTATGAGCAACTGGAAAATGCAAAAACTATAATGTATATAATTTTACAAAATATTTTTATTATTACTAGTTTTGGAACATCATTCTTTCTTTCCATGTTTCTGAGAACCACTATAAACAAGCCAGGGTACCAGAGAGTTCAGCATTTGTAATACAGCATTTCTATAAATAAAATCCATTGTAAAAACATGGAATCTGTATTATGACATCACTAGTAGTACAATAATAAACACAGAGGCAGCGGAGCAAGCCAAAGAAGAGCAGTCGCTATGTAAAAGAGCTGTGTAATGCGGAGAGCTGTATCCTTTCTGGTTAACTGCTAAAGACTGAATAGTCTTTGGAGGTTCGTTTTGCTGGTGGTAGTTTCATCACTTGCAGTAGTGATGCTAGAAGATGAAGCGTCTGCCTATATATGAAACTCAGGTATGAAGACCTTTATCTTCTTGTCTTGTTCTACAGGGCAATGATATTGGTTTTGTTTTTTTTCCTTACATGACATAAAACCTACTTGGTTATTCAACTGGTAAGTTTTCTAAGTGGAAAGGGAGATAACGTTGATGGCACCCACTAGTGTCACATGCACTGCCTTTAGCTCAGCAGTGTCCTTCTGTCCCTGTGAAACTGTTTGGGAAACCACACATTCTCCATTATGGCCAAAAACTTTGATTCCTATGGAGTCAGGATGTCAAAGGATAGAAGAGTCAAGATTTATGAGCACATCATTATATAGAAAATTACCATCCATATTTACTGAGAGACAGAAAGTACTCAGTGTCCGTAGGCCCTAGGACACAGGGCACAAACAGAAACATCTCTAGAGGTTCTGTAGGCTCTGGATAGCAGAACTCTCCTGAGCGTTTATGCAGGGCAGTTCAATAGAAATTAAATCACAGACAGCTCCAATTGATCTATCAGGGTCTGGCTTGCTGTTGCTGGTGGCGTTAGCATTTGCTAACCTGTGCTAAGCCAATTCTGTGAGACAGTTGGGAGTTTAACAAACCTGTTTCATATTGTATTTTGGAAGAATCTCAAGCATGGGGGAAACTGGTCATGTTCTGTTCATTGCAGCAGATGGTATCCCATTTGGTGTTTGTTATCTTTGTTTGCAGCTCAATATTTTGTTTCTAGGGGAACTCAGTAAGTTAAATAATTTATCTCTCTAATGCATCAAGAGTCTGATCCAAAGTCTACTAAGTCAATGCAAAACATTTGATTAACTACCACATACACTGGATAAAATGCCAGATCCTCTATATTGAACAGCATTTCAGATGCTCTCCAGTGAGGAGGGTGATACAGCCTCAGTCATTCCACAGAGAATTTTCTGCCTGCAAAGGAAAAAAATAAATATTCAAATAGTGACAAAAAGCTTAGCAGTTAAGAGTGCAGGACTGTGGAGATCAGGGTGATGTTCTGGCTGATTGTCCAAATTGCTAAACCCCTCTTGCTATTAAATTCTCCATTTTTAAATAAGGAATATAAACAATACCTTGCAGCTGCAGTTAGAATTTAATCCAGTACTGTTAGCAGGCTGCTTTGAGGGCTTTGCGGGCCCCCTAGCAGTGCTAAGCAAATAATCATTATCACTTAATATTCTCATCAAGCATTCCTGTTCAAGATGGGATCTTACACTGTAAGGGCTAACCACAAACACTTTTCCCCTCTGCTGAGGAATGTTAAGAATGTCAGAAGCAAATTTACACCCTGATCGTGTGAAGAGTTTTGCATGAGCAGAGCTATAGCACCTGCAGCAGTCCTGCTGGCTGGACAGGGCTCCTAACAGTGTCTGTGCATGGAGGAGATCTTTATTCCATTCTTACAAGTATTTGAATCCTGAATAATCTAAAATATCAAGGAAATCAACATTTTAAAGAATTTTTTGTATTCCAATAAATATCAAATGCCTGTTCATTTTCAGCAACACTTTTCAAATTACTAGTTTGCTAACAGGGCATGGGGACTGCTTTATTCTGTATCTGTATCCAGGCTTCCTGTTTGTATCATCTTTGGTCATTCAAAAAATGAGTGCACATTACCTCTACAGTGTGTCCACATGAATTCCAGTTGTATTTTAGTCCTCCTAGTGGCCTATTACATTAGCAGTGTTACAGTCAGTATTTTAGGCACAGGAACATGTTCAGTATTTACCAGTGTCTCACAACAGGTCGCAGCGTTAATAGTGCAGTAACACTTCTGTACTGCTAAGGTAAATAAATCTCTTAAAGCAGTTGTCCAACAAATCCATTCATGTGTGTGGCTATCACTTCATGTACACATTTCTTTATTTATACACAGATTGTAGCAAAATCACTACAAAAAATACTATACGTGGTTCTGTTGCAGCAGGAAGCACACTGTGGGAACAGGAGTGGTTCCTCACACTGAATTATTTCTTCGATCGTTCCCTTTTAGATCCTGTTAGCTGCTTAGCCTGAACCTGGCTGGTACCCAGGGAGGGCGAAGGTGGAAAGGCAAAGGTCCGTCCAGCACACTTGTCCCTGACTCCTTTCTCTTTTGAGGCTGTGCCCCTCACAGAGAGTTTGAAACCAGTCATGTCTCCTACCAGCTCCAAGTGAGAGACATTTTGTATGCCTGGCTGAACCACAAAGTAGGCTAGAGTTTCTCACAACCAGAAACAGATGTACTTGTATCTAAAAGATGAACCAAATGAATCTAAACCCGTAAATTAACTCAAATTCCCCTCGGACCATAGCCAAATGTTGTGTGTATTAATCAAAATGTGTATCACTGCTTTAATTTTGCGAGGAGGCAAGCTGAACACTTCATAAATCTCCTAGCTGTAGGAACATCCATCTGCATCTCCAGCAGTGGTCATCTTGGTGCCCAGCATTACTCTGCTTAATTCACAAATGTTTCTTTTTGATCATCATTTAAAGCTGGGCAAAGGAGTATCATCTGCAATCTGAATTGATGACATGAATCGCCTATTCCCTGCATGTAGCCCTGTCTCTCTCATTTCCTTTTGAATTAATCCACATGGTTACTGAGTCGCAGCCCAGGACTGTATCCTTCAGTTGTCTGGTAAACATGAGTTTAGTTACAACCTGTATTTTTTCCATCAAGATATATTTTAGTCCACCTGCTAAATTATTAAATCTAATCTTAACTTGTTTTTGTTCTCGGTGTTGTCACCACGAGCACAGGCATAGTGCTTTCTGCTGGTAACCATGGTGGATGCCCCGAATGACATGGATTGTCTCAGGTGCCAGGCATACTGCAGTGTTTAAGCATATTCCAGGTACTGCATAATCCATGCATCAAATGAGAAGGCCTGTTCTTTGACCCCAGTCTCTCATGAGACAAGTGAGAGGGCTGAGTGAGGAGCACAATTCTTTTTGTTACACAAGTCTTGTTTCCATTGCAGGCAGGCAGGGTAACTGATGGGTAACATTGAAATGAGGCAAGAACCCTGCTCGGCTGGTCTCAGGTGCCTTACTTGCCCCTGATTGTATCACCATGCTTCCCAGTTCCACCATTTTGGCACACTTCTTCATCTTTCCTTGTATAAATGGTGGGGAAGTAGTTCTTGCCCTCCTCGTGGGTTTTGCCACATCCTACCATGTGCTCCTTCGTTGACTCTGTTATTCCCTTGTGCAGCAGATGTTTCTATGGTTCTTGTTCAGCTTTAGGCAGGAGGTGCCCAGGGTGCAGCTGTAACACCTTGCAGTGGACTTCTCTTCTGTGAGAATAAGCATAGGCTTGGGTAGCAGAACAATTTCCTGAGCCGGCAGCACATCACGCTGGGCACATTCCAGTGTCCATGTGCATGAGAAGGTTGCTAACACGACATTCCTCTTCAGCAGCATGAGTGGGGAAGCCACACAGGCAGACACCTGCAGCTCCTTGGGCTTTCATGGGGAGTCCGGGAGCTCCTGCCCGTGGCCCTGAGATAACAAACCTGTCCTCAAGCACATCTGAAACTCAGCCATGAATTTCTCGGCTTTTAAATTGCATTTTTTACTTGATTATCTTCCAACAGTTTTTTTAAATTCTTGATTAATTTTAGTTTGGCTATTTAATACATTGTTTGGTTAACTAATTCATGTAGCTGTTTATAATTATTGCCTTACTATATAATCATCTTAATAGAAGGTTGGTTGGTTTTTTTTTCTTTCCAGTAGAATAACAAGTTATTTTATTATTCAAACAAGGCTTCCTTCCTGCTGTTTTCAATAAGATTTTTAATAAATATGTAAATTTAAAAATTAATTTACTGCATACATTTGGCAGCATGATTCTTGAGCTGACAAAAGTTTGATGGATTGTAAAATTATCCTCCATAAAAATCATCAGTCATAGTAAACAGAATTTATCAACCTCTGGTAATTTTACAGCTTTTTCTTCATCTTATCTTCTGTTAGGAACTCACTTAAAATTGATTATAATATAGTATGTTTCTAGAACCGTAATTCATTCATAGATTAATTAGATTTTAGGTTAATATCCCATCATGGTATAAGACATGAGCCAACAGTGTTTTCCAGTTGTTACAGAACCGCAGTAGAGAAACCTTGATTACTGTTTCCATGTGGTTTAACCGGCAAGACTAATCACTAATCAAATTCAAACGACATAAAATGGAACATCCTTCATAGCATTTATTTTCTAGCTGACTTATACTATGGGCTCTTTATTGATACAACTTGGTGTACTGAAATGAACTAAAAATTGCAGGAGAAGATTTATCCTTCTACTTTAATTTGGTTCTGCAGCCTGTATCTGAAACTCTTGCTCAGATTTTTGTGCATGTTGTACCTCTGTCCCTGAAAATATTCTGCCCTACAGCAAAGATAAATTGTTTGCATAAATGTAGAACATACATGCAAATAACTGCACTGTTATGTAGGATTTGATAGCAGATGACCTTAAACATAGGTTTACATTCTGCAATTCATGCTTTACTTGAATGTGTACTGAAAATTGTGCAGATCATAATGTCAGCTGAAGAGGTGGCAAGTGTAGTCAGGTAACCAGCATCATTATTTGCATCTATCCTGTCCCAGTTTGTTCTGATTACAAAGGAACTTTTGTAGTCTCATTGTACAGGGTCAGAAAACAGTATGCACGTAGCTGACGCTGCAGCAAGTTTACTGGAAAGACAACCTGGGCTACAGCCTCTTCCTCTCCTGCCTCCAGGAGCACTTACCAGAACAATCTGTGACCTGATTGCCCAGCTGCATCCCCTAAAGCTCACTTAGGGACCTGTGGCATCTACCTCCTTACAGAGGAGGGCACACCTGGTGGGTTTCATTAGTGCTTTCCAGAGGCCAGGTGTCACAAAAGGGGAAAGAAAGGGCAGTGCTTTTTATTAGATTCATAAGAGGGAAAAAACCTGTGGTATGTAGAGAGTTGATTAAAATCTGCAGTGGAAAGGAGAATGACAACTTCAGGCTCCTAAAATAAACTGTTTTGTTGGGGTGAGGTTTAAGCACGGTAATACGGATTTTTTTAAGAATAACGAAAATCCTGCTTCCAAATGTGGACATTATCACCTCTGTACTTCTGCTTGGTGAGAGCTTGGAAGAAGTATCATTCTGATGTATGTACACCACGTACACAAACATGGTGGCTCCTTCCACAGTGGCTAAATATGCAGTCATGCAGAGGTGGACTGATGGGTTTGGAAAGATTGTTTGTCTCTTCCCAACTGTCCTCCTCAAAGGCTAAAAATGAGGAAACTGCTCTGGAGCTCACTCCTTTGTTTAAATGTCCTCTATGAATCATCTTTAAAACTTGTAAGATGGAACATTCCCTTCCTTTCCTCTGCAGGTCTGAAGCAGCAGAGAGTCAGACTCTTTGAACTCCCCTGCAGACAGCACAGCCCTCTTAGTGCATATGACAAGCCAATTTCCATAGCTGGGGGAGTTATTTCTACATGGTTCCTTCATACTGTTACCCGCTAACAATTACCATTTGCAGTACAGTCTTGAAGTGCAATGCCATTTTCCATCAGTATGCTGGGTGACTGACATACAGACATTACAGGCCAGGAACTCAGACATCACTGGAGAGTGAGAGGATAAGTGTCTTTGTAATTACCAAAATAAATAGTCTTGTTCAAAAAAGCCTAAGGTGGAAGATGAAGATAGGTAAGAACACGGTTAATACTTAGGAACAGTAGTCTGAGAGTAGATCAGCCATACAGAAGAATGACCCCGATTACTGAAAATGTCAGTGAGATTATATGTTGCATGAGTACAATCCTGCATTTACTGATGAGAGGATTTTTTTGCTACAGTTTAATGGGGGATAGAATCTGTCTCTTTAAGAACCGCATTTTGTATTAGAGTTAAAAAGTCTTTCTTGAATTCTACTTTTTCCCCTTCTTCATTCACTTCTAAGTATTCCAATTTAAAAAGAAAAAAAATCCTCCAAACCTCTAATCTAGGATAAAATTGTAGCCCATTTTTTATAAATCCCCTTCTTTATTCAACCAATCAGACATAATTTAATCAAGGTAAGGACAACTACTTTCATTCAGTAAGATAAACCTCAGTATACTTAAATGCAGTGTGGTGAAATACAGTCTAATGAAGACTGAAACAGTGAGGTTACTTTGGACTGCCTAGTTCCAGTACCATTACACAGGTTATCACTGGCAACATAACCCTCAACATAATTCTGTCAAGGAATAGTACTGAACTTAAGATGCTTAAGTCAAGTTCAATAATTTTGTCAGCAATCTTAGCTTTTGGTAGGAATTTTTTTTTCAGTGTGATTTTTTTCCCATCACTAGAGAATCAGAACAATTTTGTTATTTAACTCCCTCCACAAGCTAAAAGGATCTATGAAAAGTAAAGTGTATCCTATGCATGTCTTGTTCATTTTCAGTCTATTGGGTTCTGAAAACTGAGTACCAGCTTCCTTTCTCACTATGGATATTTCTTCCTTAATGCTTTGTGATGAGCCTCTGATTGCAGTAAGCATTGCTTTTAGTGGGTTTAGATGCTTTTAGATTCTCTCTGTGGGAAGCAAAATTGGTGATTCTGACAATGTGAACAGAGTAAGGCGCTGCTTTAACTTCTGGAGAAAGTACTGGTGTTTAATTGCTTTTCTTTTTAATAAATCCCCTCAACACACTTGACTGAGCACCTGCATTGTGACTATTTTCCAAGGTATTGCCACTTAGAATTATATTTTCTTATTCCATTTTAAATTAACTTTGTCTGTGCACAGTTGATGCATCCGGTGGCCATTCTGAGGCACTATGAGAAAACAGCCACATTTGTGGATTCAGTTCATAGCTGAGCAGAAGGTAAAAAGCTAGATTTACCTGACCTGGAAACTGGGACCTTAAAATCCTGGTGTCTTAAACGATGCAAAAGTTCAAAGAGGGTTAGTATATTCCTAATCAGGTCTTGTCATATCAACAAAATAATCATATACTTTGTAAATTATGAGGATGA
Source organism: Syrrhaptes paradoxus (assembly GCA_013400615.1). Lineage (NCBI taxonomy): Eukaryota > Metazoa > Chordata > Aves > Pterocliformes > Pteroclidae > Syrrhaptes > Syrrhaptes paradoxus. The sequence goes on from VZTO01021628.1 coordinate 27,360, forward strand.
TATTCTGGGCATTAGAATGTTGGATGTAGCTAGTCATCTCATCATTTTATGAAAATTATGCTTTTGAAACCATAAGGCTCAATTCACTAAACTATTTTTTATCTCCTAAGCCACACAAGAATTCAAGCTATAGACAGTGTAAGTCTCAGCTCCTCAACCACCTGTTCATTAAGCCATAGCTGTTTTGTCCAGATCTGCAGCTATGAATCATACATAGTTCATGCTGATCAGCTTTATTTGCTCTAAGATAATTTACTTACAATTCAGGATCATCAGAAATGCTGTCCTTGTGATACTAAAATATATTTGTAGATTGTTATACTCTTAGATACAGTAGGCAAGCTTTGGTTCTGTTGCCATTGTTATATTGCCCATAATGCCGTAAGTGGATGATAGGCAGTTATGTGTATATGGCTTTCCTATAAACTGATGGACAGAATCATAGAATCATGATATACTTGATATAACTTAATATGATATATCATGATATACATGATATAACTTAAATATACTTCATATCAATGCATTTTTTCCCCAAGAAAAGAAACTGGCACTTATTGTTTATCTTGAAAATCTGGTAGTGCATCTTCCAGAATGTCATTGTCTGCTACAGCAAAATAATAGTGGGATTTCTGCTCAAGTAGAAAAAAGAAAAGTGAATCATTATTTCAAAAATTATTTTACTGTCAGTCCAGAAAATAGATGAAAGCTTCTGACAATGTAGAAGGGAGAGAAGGCTTAACATTGTTTAAGGTTATGCTTTAAAGAGAAAGAAGTTCAAACATCACATTTTTAGCTCAGCTGTAATACAGCGGAGGTCATGCAGTTCCAGCTTTCACCTCTGTAGTTTCCTGGATGTGACTGTACAACTATTTTCACTGCAGAGTGTTACCTCTCCGCCTGATGTTAAATGAGATCTGGAGATCGTTCGCTTTCCACACAGAGTCTACCGTTGCATTCTGTCCTGGCTGGCTGATAGAAAGGTGCTGCCTGATAGTTCAAAACCAGCCTTTTTCACATTGCACCTTTCTACTGCAAACTGCTCACGTAATACCACTGAATTCGGTGGGAAGCTGCTTCTGATTACACCAGTACATCTCTGATCAGGATGCTGCTCTGTATCTCAATACACCTGTTTTACAAGAAGCTGTGAACATATAAAAAATGTCCTACACCTTATATAGGAGCAACCGGTGTAACGCTGCAACTGCATATCCCACTTAAACGCATTGTGTCATAAATTCAAAGCAATTATAGGACCAGAGGATATCTAAATTGGTAAAACTCTAAATTTAATATAAGAAACAGTGGCACTGTGGGATCGCATTTACCTTGAACGTATACAGACAAAGTAACTAAAAATTTTTAAAAAGGTAAAAACCTAGAAAATTGTTTTCCTTCACAATAAAGTTTTAAATAATAACAGATCTGAAATGAAAAACCTTGAGTTATACAATTAAGTATTGATTTTGTTGATCTATATTTAATTCTCATAGCAATTTAGTTGTTTTTACCCAATAGTGTTCTGCAGTTATACTTCACTTGAAGCAATGCCTTTCTTGCTTTCGTGTTAATCTAAAAACTAAATTGCCCAGTGCATAAGAGACATAAAGTTCATTTTATTCTTGGGTGTAACTGATTCTGAGCCCTTTAAATGCTGGTTAACCAAACTTAGACAGCTGGAAAATACATTTATCCTGCAGGATGGTTCATTGCTAACTCCGGGCTCTGGCCTGCCTTGTAAGCGTGGCCTGACCTCCAGGCAATCAGAGCTTCCACACGTTCCCATATAGCAGAACCGGACTTGCTGTTGCGTTCCTGTCCCCATGCCAGCCTTGGGGTCCTGTGCACCTGTGATCCAGCCCGTCCTTCCCTGCTCCTTCCTGTTAGACCTGCAATGGCTGTGTGCCATTCAGAACAGCTACGGCTGTGACTAGTCCTTGATCACACAGCACGGAAAATGCACTCTACCCACATGTAACCTCTCATTTTGAAAGTTTAAAAAAAAATCTAATGTGATGTATTAATGTAGAAATAACACCTATTTATAATATTTCAGTGTAACTGCAGGCTAGTTTTGTTTTCCTAAATTTGCTGTGCTTGAAGTGACATGCCAGATTTTATTATATCACTAATGGGTTTTAGTTATTCCCTTTAGGATGTTGCCGACAAGGAAACATTATTCTGATTCATGACTCATGAGTTTATTTCAAAGTGATGTGACTCGTGATGAATGTCTGTATTATGTCAGGTAGAGTTTCTCCTCCTCTGACAACTAGTCACCGCTCTCAGGTGGTATAAAGCACCCCGTACTGACTAGCTAAGAAACTCCAGTGATGGGAGGCTCTCCACTTACCCAGAGTAGAACAACAAATGCTCCCCATACCCTAAAGCAGTAACAGTATGGATTTTCTATACAAAATATAGTTAGTATAAGTAAAACAAGCTGTACATTGATCTGCTTTAGGAGGTTGGGCCAATGCTTTTACAGAGGCACTGTGAAAATCACAGTCCTTTTCTGCACTGAGCCTTTTTTGGGGTTTTTTTGGTTAGACCAAAACCTGTGACTACATCTTTTCATCTTTTGTAAGTGACCACACCAAAAGCAGCAGACACCTTATTTATTCATAGAACAGATGCAGAAGCGAAATAAACACCTTCAGGCTGAAATGGCTTTAAGTATTATTTCTGAGAAGAATCCTGTCTGGGACCAAGCATGTACTGTTGGTCCCATCTTGACTCTTCCAGCGACACTGAACAAAATCACCAAGTCCTTTTTTTTTCCCTGTGGTGATAAAACCACTTGTCCATTATGCAGAAAGTCACTACTAATGTAGGAAAGAGTTGATTAGAACCCATGAATCAGAGGTTAGGTGCTCTCTCCACTATTGCCCAATCTCACCCAGTTCTCGTGGATACAAAATGCATATAATCTGCTGCCAGATGTTCTGATCTGCAGGAAGAGCTACTCGTTCATATTAGCGTGACTCTCAAATGCATTAATGAACTAATTAGCTGAAAATGTGTAATACTAACATCTTTGGGCTAGCCCTTGTTGTTTGTTACATCTGAAACTTTACTAAAGCCAGTAACAAATCAACATGAACAAAACTAAAGACACTACTTAACCACATAAACAATTTATCAAACACATTCTAATAGTAGTTGCTTTGCTTTCGCCTTTTGATTCATCTAACAGCTGTTGTGGCTGCCATGGAAAATAAGAAACTTAATTAAGGATGAATCTAAACAAATACTCTTTGTTATTTTTTTCCAAATGTATCTATAGTAACTAGAGAAAAAATTCTTAAAGAACTTGGGGTAACATTTGTTCTGACTCACCAAGTTTAAAGAAATTAGCAGTGGCTTTTCAACTCTAGGAATGTACATGATTTTATTATTGTGGGAGAAAATGGTTTGTTGATTATGCAGATTCTCACATTTATATCTCTGCTTAAAGTTTTCTTTATTTTTGCTCATGGAGCTCAGGATGTGAATGAGTTTTCTTCCATGTGTCAATGACTAGAATATCGTATTTTAACTTTCTAACTACAAATATATTTTTATTTCATCTACAATTTAACAGCAAATTTAGCAGATTATTTAAGTGCAGCTGTACTAATAAAATCATGAGATAAGATAATATCATACATACTGGACATCTGATATCTGAATACAGTTCTAGCACATTAATATTTCCTACCAAAAGTCCCATCCAGATGACCCCACATTCTTACCTGCTTATAAAATTAGCAATAAGTGGCTCTAGCTCCTAGAATAATACTGTGCCTGAAATGGTGTATTGTAGCCAAACAGGCTACACCTACATCAAATTTAAAAACATGAAGTATTACTTTCCACATCACATGAGCATTACCTTTGCATACTTGCATACTATTGCAGTAATGTGTTAAAGAAAGGAAAATATTATATTTTTATACAACCTTTTATAGGATGTAACTGGGCAATAAGACATCTAAAAAGGACAACTGTATGTCCAAAAAATATCCATAACTTATTTCTGAATTCTGTCTCTATTTTAGTAATAAATTTTGCTACAACAACTTTTAGGATTAGTTTTTCCTCTAACTTTTGATGTATCGTAGACATACTGTTCACTCCTCTGTGTATCTTTTACCAGTGGCTTTCACTGACGGGCTTCACTTCAATTCACTTCAATTTCATTTGATTCAATTATTTTACTTAAAATCTGTAGGGAATATTTTTTCCCCTGCAGTTTCCCTAATATATTTTATAACTGTTAGCCTTATATTAAATGACAAACTAGAGTGTGCTTAAAGTAGGATTGTAGCCTAGGTTGTGCTTGTAGGGTACAATAAATTACTGATAGTACGTATATGCAGAATATGCCACTGAATTCACGCCAGTCTGTCCTATGGTTTAAATCTGTCCTTCAGCCAGAGACCCTGCTCTTATTTCGATACCTCACCTGGACTTCTCTGTGCAGCAAATACTGTAGGTACCTCTGGCTCTCCTACCCAGGAGTTGAAATTGGCCCCATTTGATTCAATAAAATTGTTATTGTAGACCTTACTAAGACCAGTATTGACTTCTTGCAGCCCCATGTCTGTGCTAAGCAGCCACATTCCATTTATCTAAAGATAAGCTGTTAAGTGGGAAAAATATACACAAAGAAAAATCATTTGGTCTGTCATATAATAAAGTATTTTAGGTGTAGTGTGCTGAAGAGCAAAAAGTCCTAATATGCATGTTAGCAATGCCATGTCTGAGAATTTTCTCATCTGGCCTACAGAGAAATGAAACAACTGTTTCAGTAATATTGTATAATATTGTAAATTAGGGCAAAGGGAAGAACATTTTAAGCTGATATTGTGGAGAGTTTCTGTTGAAGGGTCCTAATTTGTGTTTGTTCCTGTTATCAAGGGTTATATTCCTCTATTTCAGAAAATATTGTAATTACAGATATTGAAGACCTTTAATTGTCATCTAAAATCAGAATCTAACATAATATCCCCTAAAACCTTTTAGACTAAAAATTAATTAATGAACCAAACAGAAAATTTTCTTCTACTAAGACTTTAACATCTCCTGTTGCTTTGCTGAAGTTTTTTTTTGAAACATTTGATAAAATGTCCAGGCATTGTTAGTTTATGAAATATGACAAGATCACAAGATAAAGTGTCACTGGAATGGCATTTCAATTTTTATCTAACTAGCCATAAAAACAAGCAATCAAACCATGTAACAATTTTGTCTTCCTCTTGCCCAAGATTTCCAAGAATAATCATCATGGCATTCACAACATTTAACTTCCTTGAAGCTTGAATTTTTCAGTAAATTCTAATGACCCTTTACAACTGCATATGTAATGACTACATCATCCATGCATCTGGCCATGCTATATTTTCAGTGTGCTTAAAATACCTTTTCATTTTCTATCTAAACCAAAAATATTAATGTCTTGGATTGACAGCAATTTACTGATTCAGTCTTCGCTATCTGATGGTAATACCAAAAATGAGGAGCGGCTTGCACTCTGACAGCGTATCTCAATGTTCGTGCATCTTACCACTCCAAGAGTCCTATAAAACACTGAATGTTATCTCAGATTTCTGTGGTAGTATCATCTGCGAGAAGAGTTAGTTACACAGATTTTGAAACACCCTGTGTATATGAACGGCAGGTCATTTTTATTGAACCGCTCCCTGCGCAGTTCCCTAACTACTCCTTGGTCAGACCTCTGATTGAAAATACCAGTAGCTAACAAAGGGATAAAATCACTCTTGTATAATCCTACTGTGCGTTTTTAATATAATGCGCTAATACATTGCCCAGTGCTCCTGCAGAATTACACTTCTCTGAGTAGTCTTGGCCAATATCTGATTGATTCTGGTCTGCGGGGATTGGCCCAGTTCAGTATAATTTCCTGTCTTGTTGCTTTCTTGTCTATTAGAGAGGGTTTGGATCCGTGGAAATCGATAGGCTCACACATGCAAAACGTGAGGTTATTCTCTAGCAAGTTCTATTTGCATCTTTAATTTATGGAAAATGCTATTTTCTCCTCTGAACACATCTATGCACCTTTTTTTTAGCAGATTACAAACTCTACTTAAATACCTGTTTAAACATACCCCCCAAAGTATTCTTAAAGGAGAAGATATAAATTACTGTGAAGAAACTGGAGATGCTTAACACATGCACACCCAGGATCTGCTACTTAAGACGCTAATAGCACTTAACTGTTTTGTAAATGGAGTCCTATTTGTCTCAGCAGAATCATTAAAATTATGATTTATCCTAGAATGGACATTAATGTTCTATTTAATTATAGCAGAGATTTAAGCATCTAACAATCTGTTTCTGTTAAACCAGTGAACTTTGGAAAGACAGAAATTAATGGTAGACAGTAGGGTAACTTTATTTTTGTAAGAAATATGTTTCTAATATTTCCCTTGCTTATTACAGAAATCGAAGCAAACTGAAGAAACAAAAGAGGATTCCCAGAATAGATTATCTAAAATTTCCCTGGAGTCTCTCAATAAATTTAACAGCAATAACGTACTTCTATCAGAAAAAGAGAAGAACTGTCTAAACAAGGTTGAAGGACAAAAGGAAGAAAATGGAAAGAAAGAAGCAGCTTCCTTAAATAGCTCGGGTAGGCACGACGTGGACAATTTAGAATCCTTGAGTGATTCTCTGTATGATAGCTTCTCCTCTTGCGCCAGCCAAGGCTCGAACGATGTATAGAGACACTTTCCAGTGGGCTGTGACTGCGGCACGTAACAGAGCTGAAGGCGAGCGGCAAGTGAGGGGGGAGAAGAGACAGTTGTTGAAAATTCTCACTCCAAACTGCTGTACTCACAGCAGGGTGTTGTGACTTCTCACCACACAGCAATAAGAAAGGCAAGACAGCAGTCATCGTGACGTGTGAGACTCAACACCGAACACAGTGAATGGTTACCCAGAATAAAGTCTTAATTTTGCACTTTTGTGAATATTTGTACAGTTGTAAATACTTTGGGAAAATATATTTGTAGGGATAGATGACAGCAATAAATATTAAATCAGTGCTATGCTCCTGTAACGGCAGATTACTAACTTAAACAAATTGATGTTAATATTAACAAGAAAAGTTGGTAGATTTTTTTAAAAAGATTTATAATTGTTCTAGTCTTAAAACTGTATGTAGAAACACTGCGTTACCATAAACCTGAGGCTGCCAAATTGTCTGTAATAAACTTTCTTGGACTCCCTTTTACAATGCAATTCCATGCAGGTGTTCTAGGGAGATGTGCATTTCAGTTATTACAACTTCACAACAGGTGTCTAATTTCGAAAGGGTTTTGACTTTTGACATGGCAAGAAAATGAATTGATTAAAAGGCCTGATACTGCTGGTATTGACTTCATCAGTCATGCGCACACCTGTTTGAAAGACCAGGGTCAAAGTAATTCACTGCTGACACAAACGGGAGTCTTGCAGGAATGAGAACTACACCAACAGCCCTCTGCTTCTGACTGCAACACAGTTTCTCTACTTCTGCCTCCTCTGTACTCGTTTCCTATCGAATTGTGAATGTACCATACTGTGTTACCTTTGATAGTCCCCATTGGGTCTTAATTAAATTGTAAATGCTGAAATTATTTTTAAAAATCAAAGCTCAACTCCTTCCTGTTTGTGACACACTCAGAGATGTTGGTGCTAACCGGTACTGGTTCAGACGTACCTAGGAGCAGGGGGATTGGCATGTGGTGGGTGGTTTTGTTTTTTCTACAAAGGTTGTTTATATGTAAGGGAAAGTCTATTTCAAAGGTTCTGTGTATTTTTTCTAGATGTGAAGTATTTATAACTGCTTTTTGTACAGCGATCTGTAAACTAGATATATTTGGGATCTTTCTAGACTCTACAGTTTCTGTAGCACATGCCTGTTATCTTTGAGATATTGTATGGTCAGTGTTGATATTTTGTGCAATTTGTTATATTTTAAGTAATTTCCGCCGTAAACTTGCATCGTCTTTTTCGACTTTTAAGAAAATTTTTCATTGAAACATCTTTCGTAAATAAAACTTCTCTTGCACACGGCTGCTTCGGGAGGGGTGCTGGGGGGGGGGGTTGGTGACACCAGCGTGAGGGCGGGGCGCGGCCGCCGGCACCCCCACGGGTCNGCCCCGCACGCCCCGCCCGGCACGCGGCTCGCGCCGCAGCCGCCGGCGGAGAGGCGTCAACGCGCGCGCCCCGCCCGAGGGAGGGCTGCCGCGGCCAGGTCTGGAACCGCGGGCAGCGAGGTGCCGACACCCTTCCCCCCCCCAGCCCGGGCGAGTGTCCGCCAAGGAGGCGGGGGATCGCCGCGCTGACACGTACGTGGCCACTCGCGCCCGTTTCTCCCCTTACGCTCAGGGTGCCTTTCAGGGGGGCTAGAGGAGGCGACGGCGCCTGTCAAAGTGAGGGTCCNTGAAACATCTTTCGTAAATAAAACTTCTCTTGCACACGGCTGCTTCGGGAGGGGTGCTGGGGGGGGGGGTTGGTGACACCAGCGTGAGGGCGGGGCGCGGCCGCCGGCACCCCCACGGGTCTGCCGGCCCCCCTGCTCCCGAAAGGACGCGCCGCCAGGGGGGATTCCCTCATGTCCGCGAATTCGCGACACGGCGACTAAAAAGTAATTAAAGCTCAATTCTGACTCTTCACTTGCAGGTAAGGCTGTGAAACGATCAGAGAAATACGCGGTTATCGGGGGGGAGAGACGAGTCACCTCCCCAGGCTGGGTTAAAACGGGGCGAAAAAGGCCGTGCCGGCACCGAGACCTGGCCGCGGCACCCCGGCCTTACCCCCCCACCCACCCTCCCCGCGGGCGGGCGCTGCCGCTCCCCCGGCCCTCCAACGCCCCCGCCGCTGCCGCCGCCTCAGCCCTAGCCCGCCAACGCCTCGCGCCGCCNCCGCCAAGGAGGCGGGGGATCGCCGCGCTGACACGTACGTGGCCACTCGCGCCCGTTTCTCCCCTTACGCTCAGGGTGCCTTTCAGGGGGGCTAGAGGAGGCGACGGCGCCTGTCAAAGTGAGGGTCCGGGGGTGCGGCCGCACCTCTCCTCAGCCCTTCCCGGGGAACCGGGCCTTTGTGGGACACAAACGTTGCGCTGTTCGGGGCCCAGCCTGTAACTACCCCAGAGGCGCGCTCCGGCAGCCACCTGCGGGCTTCGCGCGGGCGGGGAGACGGCGGGGGCCGGGTGCCCGCGCCTCGCTGCTGCTCCCCGGGGAACCGGCGGAGGGGAGAGCGAACTGCCCCGTGGGCAGAGGGTCGCAGGAGCCCGCCGCAGCGCCGTGCGGGTGGGACACCGAGTTAGCGGCACGGCCTGGGCTCCGGGCTGCGGGCGGGGTGTTTTCTCCCGCCCTGAATTTCCCCCGTCTCTGAGGCGCGCCCGGCGGGTCGAGGTGCGAAGCGGCTGGTGGGGATCCCCGCCCCGCTCCGCCGGCATCACATGGTGCTGGGGGAGGGAGGGGGGAGCCGCGCCCCCCCCCCCTTCTCGTCTCCTACAGTTTGTTCCAGTCTCAGCGCTCAACTCCGGCGAGGCTGGAGCGCGGCGAGGGGCTGGGCAGGAGCCGGCTGGGCTCCGCCGCCTGCTCCCCGGGCACCGCTGGGCAGCGGAGGCGGCGGGGAAGCGACACAAGTCCGCGACGCCTCCGCTGCCTCCCTCCTGCTGATGCCCCTTCGCGACTGCACGCCAGCCCGGCGGCCGCGGCTCCGGGAGGATGCGGCTCTTCCTCCTCGCTGCAACTTTCTGGGGATTGTGCCTGGTTCCAGGTAAGGGCTCCGTGAAGGCATCTCCGGCGAGCCCGGGCTGCCCGCAGCCGCCGCGGGGAAGCTTCGTCTCCTCGCAGCCCTTCGACGGAGCTGGTGCCGAGCGCTCAGCGGGAACCAGGGGGTCCGGAGAGCTGCCGGCCCTCGGCGAGGGTGCAGCCCGGCCCGGTGTCCCCGGTGCTGGCGGGGCGAGGCGCGCTCCGCTCGCAGCACCGGGCTCTGGGGATGCCGCCCGCTCCTCGCCGGCGCCGCGCTCACCTGCCCCGGGCGGGGGACTGGCGGTCAGCCCCTGCGGGGAGCGGGCTCGGTCCCGCCGCCGCAGCACTCCCGGCGGAGGGGAGACGCGGAACCAGAGTTCCCCGCTGCGGGCCCGGGCTCCCGCCGCTCCCCGACGGGACTCCGGGAGGGGCAGCTCGTTTGCATGATAAAGGAGGCGAAGGATGCCCCGCAGCTGTAATTGTGCTTGGCAAAATAGTAATTAAATAATTTGTAATTTATTAGTAGCTAAGTAAACCGGCGGCACAGATAAGAGCCGAAGCGTATCTGTGAGCCGGGTTGCTCTCCCCGGAGCGCGGGCAGCTCTTACCCCGCGGCGCTGGGGGCAGCCCCGGGGCCGGGCGGGCGAGGGGCAGCGGCGGCGGTGCTGGGATCGCGCCGGAGCCGCCTGCTGGCGGCAGGGCCCCAGCGCCGCGCTGGGGGGGGCAGCGCAGGAGCGGCTGTACCGCTGCCTGTCCGTTCCCGCGGAGACGAGCCCGAGGCTGAGCACGTAAGCTGAGCGGGTGACACGTCTATTTTACGGTATTTTTGTCAAAGTCGCGCCTCTGCTGAGCTGTTGAGTGGTTAGGAACAGCAGAATGCAAAGAAGGAAAGGTAAAAGACGGTATCCGGGGCATGTTGACTGTGGTGGGTTGTTAGTGTTGTTGGGTTTATTATTATTATTATTATCTGTTCCAGGTTTGGGTTTGCAAATACAGTGCTACCAGTGTGAGGAGTTCCAGCTAAATAATGACTGCTCTGGTCCAGAGTTCATTGTAAATTGTACCGTGAACGTTCAAGATACATGTCAGAAAGAAGTAATGGAAAAAAGTTTTGGTAAGAATTTAGTAATTATAGTTCTGTTTATTTCTCTTGGGTGGCATTTGTTGCTTTTGGCTCCACCCATTCACAGTCTTCAGCTACGGATGGATTTGGCGCTCCTGCCTAAAGCAACCAAATTCTCATACTTTTGAGTGACCTTGCAACTCAGTAATCATTTTCCTTTAAAACTGGTGTAAAAACTGAAGGATGCAACTCAAATGTGTTTAAAGCTGTTAATACACAGTCTTACGGGTCTCAGATTTAGTTTCCCAGCACTGGGAAATTAATAACAACAAGTTAGTTTAATCTCATTACAGTTAATTACATGGGTTTTTCCCCAAGAGATGGAAGAGCATTAAATTAGTAATTCCCTCCTTTCTTTTATTTAGTCTAGCAATTCATATACTCTGAAGGTTCGTCTTAAAAGAAGAGTAGTCAACTTTGCTTTCATCGATAATAGAAAACATCAAGCAAAGGGGAGAGAAGGATAAAAAGGACATATTTGGGATGCAGAGATGGATATATTTGCCATGCTCATTTTCTGAGCCTAAGGGGACTTTTCCCTCACTGTAATTAATATTAAGTTAGCTTATTTGGAGAGAAATGTGTTCAAGAGGAAACTAGCTGTGATTCTGCTTCTTGCCTCTATAGTCTTTTGAGCTGTGCTATAAATTGCTTTTTTTTTAATTCAGCATCATGGAAGGCATTTGAGATTTAGAAAGAACTCTCTCAGTTTTTAGACCACCACGTAGCTCTGTAGCCATCTATGTGAATAAACGACTACAGCTTTAATCGGGGCTTCAGGGCTGGGCGGGGTGTGTTTGTGGGAGTTGGAGCTGGTGTAGCATCCTTCTCTCACTGCAGACAGCCGTTCAGATGCTGGGCATTAGAAAGGGGAAGCTGGCAGTAACTCACTGGTGTGCCTCAGTGTCGGTGTGACCTCTGTACCCAGCGGTAGGCTTAAGGAGCCGAGGGCAGGTTGGGACTTCAGAGCCCTGACTGAAGGGGCAGCCACTCTCTGGGATTGCGATCTTGCAACTGAGGGCAATGCTTTAGAGCATGGAGTCCACTGGTGTGAAGGACTGTTATGCTGTTAACATAAATCAAGCTGTAGTCTGTCCTTCTCAGAGAGTCCTTCAGTAACAGCAGGATCCCTCTCTACACAGGAAATGTGTGCAGTCATCCGTCTTGAACAGGAACATGGGTTCTTTGCATTAGGAGACTATCCATTAGTATTTTCAAAGTGCTTATCAATCAGCTAGTTCTGCTTGTGGTGGTAGTTTCAGATCACAACATTAGGAATCATAGGAAAACAGTAATTGTTGTCTGTCTCATCCTGGGTAACACCATCCACAGTGACTATTTGTGTAAAATATGCTGAAGTTCTCCAGTGTAGACAGAAAAGCTCTGTGTTTAAAAGATTAGTCTCTTATATTATTGGAGTATTTTATCTCCAGTTTACTTGGAAAGGGTGGTGAGGATGAGAGATAGTTATGTCTTGCAAGGTACTTCTAAAGTCAGAGTATCTCTAAATGAGTGTTTGAAGGCTTTGCTATCTCCACACCACAGCTTCTGTAGTACTTCTGATGGGTTGGAATGGATGTTGTGGCAATTTGAAGGGCTATCAATGTGGTATGTAGACAGACAAAGAAGTCAGTTATTAATTAATTCCTAACAGTTGTTTGGTGTTGTGTGTTGATTGGGGATTTTTTTTTAAATATCTCCCCTGGTTTCTTCATGTTTTCATTTCAATACAACCTCAGACTGTGTCAGACTTCCAGCAACGTATCTGTAATCATCCCTTCAGGTGAATGTTGGGATTGCTTTTAGCCAAGTGAACACCTCACAGGTCAGAGTGGGCATGCACGTGTGCAGACACACACCCACAGGTGTGCTCAGAGACAGCCACTCGTGTGCCACACGTGTAGGACAGGATGGTCAGGGGTGCACCTCATCTCAGACCAGCAGGTGAGATTGCAGTCTGGCCAGTGCCACTGTGGCACACTGAAAATACAAATGGAACTGTTTTAATATATTTAGACATGCATTGATGCATGACTTGTCCTTACTCCTATGAAGAAGTTGGTTTGTGATATAGTAAACAAGGAGCTCTTAAGAAACTTCTGTGGTTTTTTTTCTGTGCAATTTTATATTGTCTCTGAGCAAATCCTTGGATTTTCCCATTAGGAGGTAACTAGCATGCTGTGCATAGCAGGTACCACTAGTGTATTTTATTTAATTTATTTCTATAGATGCTGTTCTTATTCATTTAAAGCTTAGAGATTGTAAATTTCAGCTAGTGAATAAATTTAAATTTTTAACCTAACTATTTCAAATTGAGTGAGATTTACATTGCAAGCTTAGTTCCTCTATCATCCTCAGTCAAATCTAGAGGGGATTGGTTGTAAACCAGATATGATTCAGTTCATCATCCGTTATTGTTTTTATTTCTAATTGATGTTTAAATGTCTGTGATATAAATGCCTTATTCTCCCAAGTTTTATTTAATAATTCATTCTACTTTTACTAGTGTATTTCATAACTTTATTCTTTTGGTTGTTGCTTATCACTGAAAGCTGCAATGTTTCAAATATTGATTTTAATTTATAATAGACTTGAGATTGAATTTTTAACCCAGAATATGAAAGATGTGAATTTGCATTTATTTGACAGCACAATCTCATAATTAGTTTTTCCTCTTGACTAGATACAAAGGAGCATAATTTAATTTTTATAGACTAACCCATTTTTGTCCTTAATAAAATATAGCTGTGTCAGTGAGCAAAATGCTACGAGTTCTCCTAAACCTTACTTAAAAGTTAAGTGCAATGTTTTGAAATAAAGTTCATGGTCTTGAATCATGAACCTATTGATGTGGTTGCCCTTCCTGTGCAGTATGCATTAATGTGTGTTTGTTTTGCTATCAAGGGGGCCACTGACTTACATTCCACGGTGTGCCTACAATGTAGTCCCCACCTTGCAGCCTGTGACTTTTTTCCTGACATATTTGTTAGTGTTCATTGGGCTGTGTGATGACAGCTCTATATAGTTCAGCTTCATTTCTGTACTAAACTTTACATATATAAACAATGCAGTGGAGAACTACAACTCTGTGCAGTTTTTTTTCATTTATGTTGTAAATAGTTCCTTAGCCTGATCATAGTTAAACAAACCACTCCTCCTCAGTTGCTATAAAATTAGGCTTACTGCTTTAAATGTCACGTGTACTCTCAGAACATTGTCTCGGTTTCTGGAGAACCAATCTTAGGAAGTGCTTTTCGGCTTCAGGTGAGAAATAACAGCAGCATAGGCACGTTCCTAACTCAGAGCTTAAAAAGTGGTTGTTACTGCGACAGCCTCTGATGGGAGTAGCTAGGAGCTCAGGCATTAGTCACTAATACTTTGGATTAGGTTGGCAGGCATGTTATCCCAGCCGTTGTAGAAATTTGGTAGAAATTTGGTCCATTCCACAATTTAAAATTAATTGACAATTGAGCAGTGCGTAAGCATGTATCCTATTAAGTGATTAGGTGAAGCTAGTATAATTCTGACTCCCCTGCATACATGCACCTTGCTAGGACAGTTTATAATTCAGTTGCACTTCGGGGATCTGTCGGTGCACAGAATTGGAGACTGTCAAGTAAATGACAAAATAATTTTCTCACTGTAGCAGAGTTGTATCTAAAAATTTTGCTAGAACAAGTTTTATGCAGTTAACATTCTGTTCTGGTGGGAGATCAGAAGGATGAGACAGTATTTTGCCTGCCATGAAAAATCTTACAAACTAATTTGTTAACTTAATCTTAAAAAAAAAAAAAAAAAAAAAAGTAAGTGCTTTCTTCCTTTAGAGAGGAAGAAGAGTGAGAATGGGCAGTGGCAGTGAATCACAGAATGTTAGAGATTGGAAGGGACCTCGAAAGATCATCTAGTCCAATCCCCCTGCCGGAGCAGGAAGACTATACCAAGTAATTATTGTCCTATAGAAATTCATATAAAGGATATGCTTCTAGTGCGTTCTTCTACTGGATAAGCAGGTGTTTGAAAACTGTGTAAGTGAAATGTTTGACAAAGCATTAAAGTTCTTGTTTATAATAATTCCACTTGCAGATGCTTTGTGGAAATACCCATGGCTGATTCCCCTCTCCCACTTGCCTCTCTCCTCCTTGTCTATGAACTTTTGACTTAGAAATGTTAGTGCTCCTTCATTTTTAGAATATATGTAGGAACAAAGAAATCCCATAGTATATTGGGATCAGTTGAAACATCTTGATGACATGTAAATGAGTATATAATGTATGTATGCTTTTATACATGTATCATAGAAAACATACTGATAATGAAGTTTACCTTTTACTGAAGGCAAGACCTATCTGAGCATAAAGGCTGATCTAAAACCTACTTAAGGCAAAATGAAACCTGCAATGTGAATAGCGCAGAAAGGAATAAAGCATGAAGGGTGTGACAGCCAGCCCAGAAAGACTGCCAGTTTAAATGTGTCAGAACTCACTGTAAGTAAACCTGCCCATGTATATGTTATGAACAGTACACCTTGCGCTCTGATGTAGTTGTGAACATACTTCTACAAACTTACTTTTGCAAGGGGAAAAAAAAAAACAGTAGCAAGAGTGAAATTTTAAAATGTCCGTCTATATAAAACTAAGATTGTTTATCAGTTTTCCTTTGCAAGTGAGTTGGGAAACAACCTCATCATTTCTATTAACCTGCAAAAATAAACTTCTCTTACTTGTTTGGTTTACAGTGATCATTTTAATGTATTTATATAGTATATAATCCTGCAGTGTAATTAAAGTGATTGCTGTAATTGTGTGCTTCAAAGTGGTGCATGGGAACATCCTGAACAAGATCGTAATCTCACTGCTGAACCATAATTTTATTTATTTATTTAACTCTTCTTAGTATTTGTTTCCCAGTAATTTGTTTTATCAGGCAGACGAAAGCAGTGTCTAAGTTGTGTGATGAGTTTGCCTATGGTAAATTCTTTACCTGTGATAATTACAGGAGGGGAGGAGAGGAGAAGAAAGGAGAAAAAAGATACTCTTCTTTTTTTTTTTAATCTTTTTGTGTTGCTGCCATGATTCAGTTGCTTCATGTATAGCTGTTCAGGATTACAGTAGCACATACATTTTTCTGTTTTCATGTATAGCATCCATTAGTACTAATACTAATTGCATGCTTGTATCAAGGGGAAATTATACTCTGGTGCACATTTATTGACGAAATGATTAAAACAGCAAACAAAGTTTAATGTCTTCAGAATCACTGTAGGCATTAAAGTTTTATAGGCAATAGCTGCATCCCCAGTATCCATTTCGAAACAGTAAGAAACATCCTCTGAGCTGGAGGTGGATTTTTATTTTTTTTTGAATTTTCTTCTACCCTGTCTCTTTTGGTCAAGACATATCAACATAACACAAAAGAACTTTTTATTATTTTTTAATCAAAGTGAAGTATAATATAATAAATCTTTACTGACAATTTAAAACAAAAAAGGAAAAACTTGGCATGTGATAGTTGTTACCGGTAACATCATATCTCATGCTACCAGGTGCCCAATGAAATGAAGACATAGTAACCAGTATTGGAAACATGCAGTTCATTTTTGATGCTGAGTAAAAGACTTACAATATATGTTGTTAATCTGTATTGTATGCTGAAAACTTGTAGCTGTGGATACATCACCATTCAGAAGCACTTATTGAGGTGCCAAAGCTATTTTCCTTCCAATTTTTGGGTTGCTCAGGAGACTTCCAGCCGTATACAAGATGAACTGAACTAAGTGCATCAGCAAAGGAGAAATTACGGGTGCTACATAGTAGGTCACTGCTGCTTTTCTATATTTAAGGGCAGTCAGAAGAGCAGAGTTAACAGCTCAAGCAGTTTATGACTTAAAAGTCATGACAAAGATCCAAGTGCAGAAGTGATGAAGGGCTGTGTTATTTTAAGGAAGTTGTGGTATCTGGTCCAGTGAATTCCATTTTTTGTGGGCATGGACAATAGCTTTTTATGTTATTTTATTTCTCAGACTCATATGAAAGGTACACAGATGAATTTTGTGAGGATACAATGCCCACAGCCTGGTGTCTCAAACCTCCTTTAAGAGCTTCCTATTGCATTTCACACACAGATGAGCCTGTGCTTCCAGAAACTTCTGTGGCCTGACCCTATCATTTGTCTTAGCTTCTAGTGACCTTATCAAAACATTGGCAAGCATGTTTTAATTAATCCAAACTGTTTGCATTTCCGTTTTTCCTTTGTAGTCTGGATCTTGATACAACCTACTTTGCCAAATTATGAATGAGTCTCTGAATGGGGAAAAAGTAATATAAAACCCAGGCAAATCCTACTCTGAAGCTGAACAGCCTGTAAAACTGTAAGCGTGAAAATAGCTCAAGATATAAAAGCTGAATGGATTGTGAAGATACTGGCATGCAAGTGTAAACACATTCCACTGATATTGGTAAGGACATTAATTAGTAGGATGCAACAAGACTATTCACGTGTAGAATTATTTATGGGACTTAGTACAAGAGTATAGCATTTTAACATTTGCAAAGGCATAAGGACTATGGCTTCCCAGTTCATTTCAGCAAATAAGGATTCTCAAGAAAAATGCTCATACAGAATTCTGAAAATGAAGCTTAAGTTCACCTCTCTTGCTAGAAGATCAAGTATATTTAGATCTTGATATCCAAGGCCATTTAGATCCTGGTGCCTTTGTATCCGGAAAGCACAGATGATGGAAGGCTGCGAGGCAGCTTTGTTTGAAAGATTGTATGTTCTAGTGCTTGACTGTAAGTCAACTTGAGAGAAATGAATAAGGACAGTAGAAAACAAAAGAATGAGATACACGGTTGAAAGCTGAGCTTTGACTTCTGGTTTGTAGCCTCCTGTGGCTTTAAAAAGATGTTTGATAGTACCACCATTAGCAGCTGTACTTAACTTTCTCAGCCTATGCATTTTTAAGCAGTTTAATGCCTTGCTTCTGCTTTGTGATGCTGCAAGCAATGACAAAGACTACTTTGTGCTGTTATTTATGTTACTAACAATGCAGTTCTGAGTCATATTTCCAGTAGCAGAATTAGAAGGCATGTCTTGGAAAGAGATTCCATGGTAATCCAAACCCTTGTCCTCTGTCGGTCAACAATTGTCCACTTTTCTTCTAAGATGATTTAATTTCTGCAAGATGTCATGTCATCTGGGGTCAGAAGGAGAATGAGGAGTCCAGTCCTTCACTGTCAAAAGCCTCCTGTTAGTTTCTGCAAAAAAGTGCAACTTTTTAAAAAGTGCTAAGTATATTGAGGAGTTGTGGTGACATTGAGTAAGTTTTCACAGAAAATTATGATGAAAATATGCCAATTCAACCAGGTAGGGTTTGTGGGGTGTGGGTTGTTTGGTTTGTTTTTTTTTTTTTTTCAGAATTGTGTACTCTGTAAGAGCCTAGTGGCACGTACATGCTTTTATCTTGTCTCCTGAATACATTAAAGGGAGGGGATAGGGATGAAATAGCTGCAGTCCTAAAACACAGGATTAGAAATCAGGAAGTGTGTGACGTAGCTCTGCAATAGCTTTCAAGTCACTTAATTTCAGTGCCTCTTTTTTTTTTTCATCTGGAAAACACTGATCATGGTTGCTTACAGTAGTTAATTAGCTGTTTATAAAGCAATTAGTAAATTTCATTATAAAATTTCTGGCAAGGTGCAAATTATTTAAACCATTCATGAGCTCCATTGAGAAATTTAACAAGGACAGGAAGAGTTAGTGTGCCATGAAGCACAGAGGACATGGTTGGACATGGTTATACTTTACACTTGCTTAAACTGGTTTTTAACTGTGCATTTACAGTCACAGATGGAATGATTTGTGTTAGGGAAGCTTAATTCATATTTTAAACCAATAAAAACATGATCTGACTAAAATGATGACTATTTGGGGAAGCACAATGTCAGAAGAATGGTTGCTTTTGAACATTCAGTCTCACATACTGGAACCTTATTAGATAAAATACTTATAATCACTTTCTCTAAAAAACAGAAAATTGCAACAGGACCTTTTGCAGTCTGTCACTATATGATGGATGTGAACAGGTACTAGGTAAGGAATAGACAATTATCATACCAAAACCAATGCAGGCATAAAAAGATGGGTAGAAAACCTAATATGAAAACTAAAATCTTGATTTAGAAACCTATTTTTTGCACAGTCTGAACCCAATTTTGAACATTACTGATACAGTAAAATCCAGAAAGAGTCACATGGATGTTTTATGTACCTCAGAAAGGGATCCTAAATGTTGACGTGTTGTTCTTGCTACTAGTATAAATTTTCATTTTAGATTTCAGCACAGATCACAAAAAGATCTTTTATAACTCATAGTGGTACTGAATTTCACTCAAGTGGAGGGTAAGCAAGTGCAATTTCAGACAAGAAATAAAGGATGAAATATGTAATCGAAATCACAAGCAAGCATAGATAGGCAGACAAGACATCAAGTCCAAGCACAGCAAGAAGGAAAACTTGCAAATTCACCAAGAACAGAAAAATGAAAGTTTCAGTGAAATAAGATAATTGGAATTATGCAGGATACTAAACAAAGGGGGAGTATCAGTTCATACACACGGTCCTCGTGCTTGTATGAACAACAACATTAAGAGAACACTCAAATCACATAGAAATCATGAAAGCATGTTAATGCTAGAGCTAGGACAACTGTTGGGGGCTTTGCACAGGTTGCGTGTGCCACAGTGTGAATTGTCCGCTGTTGGCCGGTATTCTGCTTTTGCTTGGAGGAGATGGGCAAGATTAAGCACCAAATCTAGAGATGTTCAGGGGAGAAATTCTGCCAAAGTCTTAATGGCGTGCCTCAACTTGCCTTGATCTGCCTGCTAAATTTCTGAGTTACTTATCTTAAAACTTTTATACATGCCTGAAGTTGTGGCTCTGTGTGCCCCCAACTACTGGTCCAGTTGTGAAAAGGCAGTTTTGTGACTGATGCCTTGTTCCTGAACCCTAGCTGGGCATAGACTGTTTTCTAATGCTCCGAAAGATTTGATGCAGCAGGCGTACTTGGAGTATGTGCGGAAGATTTTGCTAAAGAAGTATTTGTGGAATGAGTTGCAGAAGATAAATCTGACTTTATGTATGCCTACAAAATTGGATATGTCAGTCATAACCCATGAGACAGAGCATTTGGCTTGGAAAATTAAGCATTGGGTGAAGTGACATTGTCTGCTTGAGGGGAGTCGAACTTACAGCCAAGAGTTTTGTGGCCATGAGGCCACAGTGTTCACAGTGAAGCAGAAGGCTGCGCGCCCTGTTGGGGTGCGCCACTGCAGTTTCAGAAAGCAGTTGGGTCACAGAGTGGGAAGGGGACTGTCTTTTTTGGAAATTAGGTCACTGATCTCAGAAGTGGTATCCTAGTTGCCTCTCTTGGTTTCAGAGACTGTGTGTTTTGCTGAAGGACAATATTGGGAGTACAGGTGTGAACTCAAGTTACACACTGCTAGGATTACGGTTGGAGAACCATGCCTACGCTTGCTCTTTGTTGTCTGTACCTGCTGTAACAGAAGAATCGGAGGTGCCTGGTAAGATCCTTTTCAAGCAGTACAAGAAAAACCTTGGATCTTCTGGTGCCATCTGCATACACACAGTGTAAAAAGTAGGTGTGATGTCACATTTTTTGGTTGTCCTAGTAACAAGTTAAGCTGTTATTAAAGAGAATGTATACTGGGCTCTTTAGACAGGGTAGGTAGAAGAACTTTATTTTGGATTTGAATAAACTGTAGCATGAGGTGTTTGTTGCTGTCAAGACTGAATGCACCTGCGTGTGTCCAAAACAGTGCCAGGGTGCGGATGCACAGGGCTAGGCTGCAGCTAAGCGGGGGGGTGAGCTTGGGTGTGTGTATGGATTTAGGTGAGAAAATCAATATTACAGGCAGGAACTCTAGAACAGCCTTGAGATTTACACCTCCATCATGTCATTGCGTGGAATAAGGCAGAAATCCTGCAGAAAGTTTGGGCCTTGACACTATCTAAATATATGATCACGTGTGGGGCAGAGAAAGGTGTAACAATGGGCAACTCGCTCAGTTCAGGAGTAAATTTTCAATGCCCACAGCTTTTGTTTGTTTTTTTGTAACAGAAAAAGTAAGTAGTTGTAGTAGGTGTATGTGGAAGGAGAGGGTGTGGAATAGTACTGCATTATCACACAGATTTTCTAGCCTTTTGAATTCCCCTCTCTGCTTGTGCTTTGACTATATCCTCAGCCAGCTCCACAGAGCTTGAAGGCAAAATGAAGGCAAACAATTGGTCAGTAGTAGATGCTTCATAGTAAAACATCATTATAGTTTCTACATATATGTATAGCCCACACTGCTGTCAGGGAGCTGCTGAATCTGTGAAAAAGGATGAATTACTCAGTACTCATCCATCAAGAGAGTGGTCAGTAAATATACTAATTGTATATGAGTGAATATACTAATTGAGCACTAGTGTCCCAGAGAAAGCAGAGTGTAAAACAGCAACTCAGAACAATCTGAGGTAGAAGAAAAGCTCCCAGAAAGGTTTGCAATTATATTTCTAGGTGATGTGTTAATGAACGTATCAAGCTGATTGCTCAAGCAAGAATATCCGGTAATTAGCAGTTATGTCTGTGGTATGAGTCTTAGGAGGCAGATAACCCTTTGGAGAGCTGACTGCAACTCAGCCTGCTGGTGGCAAATGATTGGGGAAGATCTCAGAAAGTTTCAGAACTGTCTCAACAGCACAATAAACCACTGCAAGAGAGGAGTCTGAGGAAAGACATCCTTGAGCTATAAAAATCTCTAGACATAATCCAGAACAGGTGCTGCTGTCCCGTCTGAACTCAAGTGGAAGAACTGCAGTGACTGGGGAACATTTACCTGTTTGCTGGAGCAAGGAGAGTAGTGTCCCTGGCATCAAACCATGGGGGAGAGTTGTATGAATTAATTTCCTACCATAATTAAACTGGAATCACAATGTGGGTCTGAGCAGCCTGGTCTAGTGGTTGTCGGCCCTGCATATGGCGGGGGGGTTGAAACTAGATGATCACTATGGTCCTTTTCAACCCGGGCCATTCTATGATTCTATGAAAGGAAGATGGCTGAAAAGTGTTTTTCCTGCCTTCATACAGTATGAACCAAAGAAAGGCAGGAAAAACACTCCTCAGCCATCTTCCTTTCACGTTGCTTTTTCACACGCATGGTAAAAAACAAAACATGGTCACAGCTGAAGTGTTTTAAAATGTCACTCCTGTAGTACTAACGTTCTCACTTTTTTCCATCTCTTCTGTGCTGTTTTTATTGTATCTTGGTATAAGGATACTGCAGAATTAGAGGAAAAGTACGGCCTTTTCATGCTGATCAAGTTTCGTTCATACCCAGTGTTTCATAAAAAGCACAATTAGTGTACGATAGCAGCTGATTTGCAAGCTCAAAAGAATCTATCAGTACTTAAAGAAAAAAAAAAGATGTGAAGGAGCATGTGTTTAGCCAAGTAGCTATTGAAAACCTGATAGAAGTGCTGGCTTTTTTAATTATGTAAAGAATCTTGTTACAGTTCAGATTACTAGAGCTGGGAATGGGAATAAACAATAATTTCAGCATGGAGTTTCCTATTGTAAGATGTGCTTACAAAAAAAGCCACAGAAGTATTACAGTGGGATTTTACTGCTAGTTAGATTATTCTCTCTATTTAAGCATGAACATAGTCCATCTGTGCTTGAAACTTTGAGTTGTAAAATTTTGGTCTGTGCAGGAATACTGTGTTTTGACTTCAAAAGGAGATTAGGATTATTCTGTGGAATTTATCCTGGAGAACAGAGCTGTTGTGAACACATGGAGTTAAGCTGCAGGACTTGGATTCTGCCTGGTGAAAACCATGCTTCAGAGGGCACTATCTCATTGTTCACGGCACTGGACAATTCTAGTCTCCTAGTCTATGGGAAAAAAATTCAAAGTATGTGATATTTCAGGGAGCAAAGCTGAGGGCTTTGCAGGAATCTTGTGAAAAGGAAATTGCAGGGAGAGCACGATCTGTAAAAGAACAGGAACAGGAAATCTGCCAATGTCAAAAGCTTTTTAGAGGCTTGGTCACTGCTGTTCCTAGGGAGGACTGAGGAATGGCTGAGTTTGGTGGGTGGCTGCAGGGAAGGAATCTGTGATGAGGAGATGCAGGATTAGGGATGGGAGAACGATCGCCGTGCCTAGTTCCATTGAATAGAGTATTCCTTTCTTAAGAGGGGAGGGGAAGGAACAAAATTAATCATAGCCATAGGAAGTGCCACATCTGCGTCAGCTCTTGGAAGACTGTAGGAGGAACACGGACAAAGCACCAGGTCTTTGTGGGAAACATCAGCTGAGATTTCAGTATTGTAAGCCAATCAGTCGCAGCACAGTTGAAGCTCCTTGACAGCAGTGGTTTGTCAATGGAGACAGAGCTCCCTTCTTTGTGCAAACTATAGTAATAAAGATCGTGCCTCTTGATCTGTGTGCCTTTGCTGTTACAGCTAGAACAGCCTGTAGCTCCTCTTCCTTCTTGAGAAAAGGCTCTACCTGCTGTGTTGATTGATTGAAGCTCACTGGAGACAGGAAGATTTAACACTGACTTGAGGGCTTCTCTTCATAAGTTTAGCTAGACAGATAGCCTTAAAACACGTTTCCGAGTGTAGATTTGCAGAGGGAGAACACAAAACAGGGAAACCCCTGCATTGGTGGGATGGCAGCAATGTTGTGACAGTATGAAAGAATTGCTTTAATTAAAATTATCTAAAGACAGGAAATCCTTTCTAAGTATAACCCAAACAGTGTTTTGCTGCTATACACAACTGGTAGTAATGCAGCGGCAGTTGCTACTGCAGAAGTATCTACTGGACTGTGTAGGTGCTGTAGTGCTTATTTCTGAAGTCCCTGGGGACTGAACTATATCTGCAAGTACTGTGCAGTACCTGCAGGTCATATTCCTGCTTCACTCCCTTCAAAAAGTCTTGATCGCTTTATATTTAAAAACATTCTGGGACGGTGCTGCAAGTTTGCACTGGCACTGCTCTCCAAGGGAATCCTGTTCCCATGCCCTTCAGAAGAAAAAAAAAAAACAACACAAAACCAAACTTTTGAGAATCCCATATTCAAAAGGAATAATGATTTTATTATTCTTAGAGACATTTACCTCTTTTTATAACCACAAGGCAATACGAGCAAACCTATGTTATCTATTTATGTGTTATGTCTTGGTTTTTCCAGCACACAATTTCTACTCTATCACTTGCAGGGAAATTTTAGAGCAATGAGAGCTAGAACTGCCACAACCCTTTTCCACTGTGACAAGGGAAAATGCAATAATGTGTTCTAAAGCCTTTATAAATGATTTTAAAATAACAGCTATGTGCATCAGAATGTACTTTTTTCAGGTAAAAAAAAAATTGAGAAATTATAAACTTAATTAGATTATTAACTAAAAGAAATGAAGACTTTCTCAGAAAAGCCATTTCTGTACAAACAGAAATTTTTATTGTTGAGGGTATTAAGCTTCAAAGACGGCAAGAACTGAGATTACCTGCAAAAACACTTCTAGTTTGTCTTTCAAAAATTAAAAAGGGAGGGGAGACAAAATTCTGCTGATAGTAGTTCTCCTTTTGCTCTTGGTTCCTTGTCTCTGTCTAGCAAATGAACAAGGAAAGGAAAAAGACAATGCTCAAAAGTCAAATTAACAGCATAGAAAACTTGGAACACTTTAAACATCTCAGACATGTTGAGCAACAGAAACAAAAGTCCTTTTCAAACTAACTGCATTTCAGTTACAGCTATTCAAACAGCTTATTCCAAAAGATGAATAATTCTGGTTATAAAATGCATCATTTAATATACATTATGTAAATCAAGTTTGTGATATTTTTGGTTGCAACCAGAATGGTATAAAAGAAAAATCCAAACTCAACTGACTATTATTCTCCTGCAGCTCAGAGCTCTTAGCCATGTCACAGCTGAGGTGCATTGCTTTGGAGATGTAAACTGGTTTTGCAGCAGTTTTCAAGCATGAAGTGTGTTGTAAAGCAAAACTGTGTTTGTATCAAACTGAGTAACCTTTCCTTTGTGTCACAGGAATCATGTATCGCAAATCCTGCGCATCTTCACCTGCATGTCTGATAGCCTCCGCTGGGTACCAGTCCTTTTGTTCTCCAGGGAAGGTGAACTCTGTTTGTATCAGCTGCTGCAACACGCCACTCTGCAACGGACCCCGGCCGAGGAAGAGAGGGAATTCTAGCGTGGTGCCGAGGGCGCACATAATAACCACCGTTCTGCTCCTTAAA
Source organism: Syrrhaptes paradoxus (assembly GCA_013400615.1). Lineage (NCBI taxonomy): Eukaryota > Metazoa > Chordata > Aves > Pterocliformes > Pteroclidae > Syrrhaptes > Syrrhaptes paradoxus. The sequence goes on from VZTO01021628.1 coordinate 52,555, forward strand.
TTGGCTCTTTTGTTTTTGTATTGATAAACTTTAAGGAAGTTTTTTGCCCTGACACAGTTTCTTCCGTCTCCTCCTTTCTTCAGAGACTGCAATTATTTTCTGATTGTTTCCAAATCCCTGCCAACAGCAAAGGAAGTTCAGTGGCTGTAGGCAGAGAGGGGCTGGTATTTTGGGCAGCTAATGAATTCAGTTAGCAGATTCAATTCCCAGTGTGCCCTTAAAAATCCCAGCAGCAGGATACAGAACGCCTGCTCTTTTTGCATAACTGGAAACAAATCCATCTGTGTTGTTCCTTTTAAGATGTAGTCAGTTCCTCAGTCATCTTAATTTGCATGTTCATTGCTAATCATTAACTTTGCCTTATGAAGTCATACTTGATGTTCACAAAGGCCGTTTTGTGCGTCTGGACTGGGCTCTGAGCTCGTCTCTAGTGGCACTGCTTCCAAGCTGAGCTCCGGCAGCTCAAGGCCTGGTTTCTGCAGGCTGCAGCCAGGGTCTGCAGGCTGGGTCTCATTCTGAAAAGTACTCAAGAAAACTTTGTTATTGCTCCGTGTAGAAGACTTACGCATAGACGAAAGGAAGAGCAGTGGGCGCAGAGACCGGCTGCTCCTTGCTCTGGAGCTCAAGTTGGCTCTGAGAAACTTCTCCTTGTTGGCGTGTTGTATTGTCAGGCGGCAGCGCAGCACCTGCAGAAACACGCTGCGGAACTGCTGAGAAGAGATGTTGTACAGGAGGGGGTTTACCACTGAGCTGAGGTAGAAGAAGATGTCGGCGATGGGAAGAAGAGTGACATACGCTCTGAAGTAGGGGACGGTCCAGTCCTGCTTGGGTTTAGCTGCAGCCATGATCCTTCTGACCTGGTTTGGCATCCAGCATATTGCCAGAGTTGCAACAATCAGTCCTGCGAACAGAAAGAGGAAGAAAGAAGTGTGCATACCTGGGAGGAAAAAACCATAAAATACTTAGTATCAGTACTGCACTTACTTGTTAGGAAATAGTACCAATTTTTCAACGTTTCGCTAGACAGCTTTTTTTGCCAGTAGCATTTTTTTGTTTGTTGTTGTTAAAAGCTGTTACAAGGTCACTGCAGCACATGCTCTGACAAAAGACTGCATAGTGCTTGGATAGTGTTTCTTTGTACCTATTGTCATTTATTGGTTTTCAAAGTGTTCTTTCATTGATACATGTATCTTTGGAAAGAATGCATTTTTATTTTGGTTTGTGTTCTTGCATTTCTTACGTCTTTCCCTTTACTTTGAAAAACAAACAAAAGAAATAGAACCTATAGCCATATTAGATCAGGCAATACCCAGAAGAGATCAGATTCTTGTTTGTACTTTACAAAAAAATAGTATGTATGCATAATAATATATTTTGTGTTATTTTTGGTAAATTTCCTCTTACAGAAGATATTTTTAAGTAAAATATGTATGGATCTTTTTATGGTAAGATATGTTGGGCTTTCTTAAAAATCAAATTCCAGTGGAATTAAATTATGAATGTAAATGAGAAAAAACTGAAGCCTAATTATGAAAGTGTAAGCAGTTTTAGATTATAAATTATGCTTTAAAATGTGGTATCTGCCCATTCTGTATTTATATGTAAATATAAATACATGTTGCTGCATCACTAATGGCATTAAAAAGGGGGTGACTTAAGTGTTGGATGTCTGACAATTGTGCCTCTGTGGGCCAGCGCTCACTAGGGTGGCAGCGGTGATGCTGTCTTCAGAATGGCAGCCCTGAAGTGTGTGGGGAACCTGAGCAGGCTGCTTCTGGGCAGGAGACGGAGCAGGGGAAAGGTACTTGAAGCCTCACTGACATGTACTTACATGCTTCTGGTGAACATAAGGGCAGGAAATCCTGGCATTTTACATGAATAAAATTTCCTGCCCTTATGTGCACCAGGTACACAAAATAATTCCTCTCAGTGCTCCTCCCACGGAGCATTGCTTCTGTTTAGAAATTACCACCAGCTTACTGTTTCTCTTTTGTTTTTCTCTTTGCAGGAAACACTTAGAGGGGGCAGAAGTTGCAGGTTGGCTTCCCTGCTGCAGAGGCACAGAACAGTGGAGAGATTCTGATGGTGCACAGCTTTCACTTTCAGTAGACTTTTGGTACATGGTTAATCTCCAGCATCTCCTTTCTCAACAGAAGCATTTTCATGCTCACCTGTCTAGACTAAGATTGCCCCATTGAACAGATCACTGTAGGAACACCGGTCTGAAATGGTGCACACTGACACACTGATTTTTCAAGCCAGGAAAATGATACTTCACTAGTGGGAAGGTACTAATGTAAATGGGGGGAGGGGCAGAAAAGCGGAGAAAGATTTTTTTGTAACTTCGAAACTGACAGAACTTGGAAGGTATGAAATGTCTTTTGTTTTTTTTTTTTTTAGAAATTAGTTTTCTTAATGAACACTATAATTACTTTAACAAATTTATGATCTCACTGAGATACCAAATAAAGTTGTCTTTTTGATTATTTGCTTCTGTAATCAATGTCAGTATAATTTTGGTACCATGGGGAAGTAGCTCTCTTAAACTTACAGCACTAGGAAGGCTGTTCTTCATAGGCAAGCGATAGATGCAGTCACATTTGCCATTTTCTGTTCTTACTCTCCTCGGCCACAGTCTCTATTCTCATTCCAACTCCTGCACCGTCCCATGCCCCTTTGCTTGGCTGCCCTACTCTTCCCCTGCTGCTTTCCCTTGTTTTTCAGTACCTGTTGTGTCTCTCTCATAAGCTGATCTGATTTTTTTTGTATTAGTCCTACAAATTTTCTGGCCTGCAGTGCTTTTTTCTCTGCTGTCAGCATAACAAATACAGGGATAGTGGTCCTGGCACGAACCGACAGAAAAATGAGGAGCCTTGAGCAGTGCCTTGTGACAGTCCTTATAAAAAGGCAGCAAAATGCTGCTCCTGCTCAGTCATGGCTTTTTCTCCTGTGAAACACAGAGCCCACAAACCCAGGGCTGCAGAATTCTTGTCGAATTTTAGCAGATGATCTCCTTCAAGGGAAAAGAAAATAAGCTCTCTAGTGTAATTATTTTGTTTTTAGTTAGAAACAGGATACTTCGTCATGCTGATTAATAGTTTTCTAAATTATGATGCTGCTGTGAGAAGCTGTGAGCCCACAATGCACGCATTCAGTTTTAAAGCTCAAATGCAGTGCTCTGTTTTTTTTGCTTGTATCTCAATTCTTTGCCATTGACCTTCCTTTTTTAGTTCAAACTGCCAAATGCTTGAGTCCCCCTCATACGCTTCAGACACTTCTGGGGAACTGCATCTTTCCTTGTGTGTACAGCAAGTGACAAACAAGCTGCTTGTGCCCTTGCGCAGTGTGGTAAGGTTAGTCTTTTGGGGAGTGGGAGGAGATGTCTGTAAAACTTTGGTTTTTTCCAGGGATGAGGAATTGTTCATTTTACACTTGAAAAAAATGCTTGTTGATTCAAAGGAGATGCACGATGGAAATAAACACGCTGACAAATTCACAATATTTTTTCCAACTGTTCACATGTGACATGGAGGTAGGAAGTAAACTGAAGTGCATCAAAAGTGTTCAGACCTTAGCGTATTCAATATTTTGACTTAATCCCTGCTGACATCCACTTGAACTTGTACATAGGCTGTAGAAGTTTGTGGTACTGCCATGTGCAGAAGGTGCTTAAAGAACATTGTATCAGCTTGCATGGAGACCAGACCGCATCTTACACCAGTACTGATACATTTTCCTCTAGAGCTTGCTGCCTGCTAGGAATTACACTCCTTTCACATTTCATCTCATACCCAACTTTGCCTTCACTCTTTATTAAAGTGAAAAAAATTAGTAGCACCATTTTTTTTCCATTTTCCTGACAACTGCTGAAGTGATGCATCAGATGAGAGCAGAGATTTATCTTGTATGGAATAATGATGTTTATAAACAAAGTATTGCTGTGGTCCAGCGACCTCCATCACTGGTGTTTGAAATTTCCAACACGCGTTTGAGTCACTTGGTTTAATCATCAAAAGTGCATTAGAGCATGCCAACAGAAGCCCTTGTGCTACTAGTTGGCTCTGTGTAAGTGAATACATCTCAGCCTTTAAGTATGTGCTGGATCTTATAATTCATTTAACATTGAAGTTTCAAGGTAACAAACAAAAAAAAAGAAACATTAAAAAATCCTTGACTAAAACAATTTTAAAAAGCTAAGCCACAAACCATCCACAAAATAGTTTACCCCAAATAGGAATTACCACATTCAGCTATTATTTTAATGTGAAAATAACACCACCCCAAACATCTTTAAAAACACAGCATACAAATCTAACAATCATTTACATTTGTGAATTGTTATTGTAACTTCTCAAAAGTAGGAATTCCTCATATTGTTAATATGTGACAAAGGATCATTTATGTAGTAAAATAAACTTAGCGTTTAAGTGCCTATAACATAAATACGCATTGCTGGCACAGAATAGGAGTTTGGCAGTCATCTGTCCCTTAGCAATACTTTTTTATTACTCAGAACATTCCTCTGGGCCATAGGGGACTGAATTAAATTCATTAAGAACTTTATTGGGAAGAATTTTTAAAAACATGCAAATGTTGGATAGACTAGAGAGGGCTTCCTTCTCCACCCTTCCAGATTTTGCATGTTCTTCTAGTGAATAGAGGGGGTTTGTCTTTTTCCTGCACCTGAGCACTTAAGCCTGTTTCCTTTTATAGTCCCAACATTTCTTCTCTACCCTGGCCACTGCCAGCTGTCCCGCAAAACTTGGAATCATCTACAAAATTAAAATTGTCACTAGGAATGCCAACAATGCCTTATTTGGCTGCCGTAGCCCATTAACTGAGGCTGTTGCGGTGACCTCACGTACAGGCTCCTTTGCCTGTGCCACTTAACTCAGCCTGCCCTGGTGCGCCAAAGTGTGCCAGGCTCTCCTGTACTCTCATCATTGTTAGCCTAGGCAACATTAAACCTCAAACTTTGCTTTTCTGTGATTTAATAATGGCACAAAGGCGGATTTTCAACATCTGCTTGTAAACTGACATTTAAATGGCAATTGTCAGTGGAATATAAACATACGGTTCCTGAGTTCTGAGTCAAGTGAAGGCAGCAATGCAGTTGGTTCAGTGGGTGCTGTTCCTTAGCGCTCATTTCACATTTGCATAGTTGGCCCAACTACACTCACAGGATGTGACATTAATGCCCTGTGCCTTAGTGACAAAGCCTTCCAACCACGCATCAGAAGCATCGGCTCCCAAAAGAGCAACACACTGAGACCATCCCTTATTATTAAGTTTACCATCATAAAGCAATACTAATTGTGAGGAACGCGCTTGGTTCCTGGTTGATTCTGCTACAAATGGCTTTGAAAATACAAGTGAGCACAAATTCTCACTAATCAGGTTCTTGATGGTCAGAATATCAGCCACTACCAACTAGGGAGAAGGAAAAAAGCAAAGACTCCAGAACTAATTAAGAATGGGGCTTTTAGGAGGTGGGGGTGTGACATGTATTTATGTTATGTTGATTATTTTAACCAAGACTCAAATCTTGCTTTTCATTAGAAATAGAGACCTAAGTCATTAGTTTCTTGTCTTTCTAGCTTTTAAGAAAAAAAGGCAAGCCACAAAGCGCACTCGGCAGTCACTGACCTGACCTTCCCAACCGCAGATCGATGCAGTGCTGTCTGCCAGCACCTGCAGCTGCTCCCTGCCCCTGCTGCTGCAGTTGTCTGCATGCGAGATGTCAGCTACCGTATGTTTATTGTCTACTGACAATTGCCATTTAAATGTCAGTTTGCAAACAGCTGCTGCTTTCATTGCTGCGAGCCTGCACCACAATGACAGTGAAAGAAACCAACCACAATGACAGTGAGTGGCTGGTGGTGCTGCTTGGCACAGCTGTCAGCAGCAGGAGCTGGGCAGACCGTGCTCCTTCAGGGAAGCTGGAGCACCTCAAGGAGGGGACTGACTGCTCTGCTCTCCATCCTCAACGATTTCCTACCAGTGCTTCTGGCAAGTAAGAGTTTGGAGAAGTTTCTCTGGTCTACCAGCAGCTAGGTAGAATTTCAGATCCCAACTTTCAGCTTTTTAACATCAGGTGAGTATCTGGTGCTCAGCCACTGTCAGATCAACATGTGACTCAGACCCCTCTAGCTGGCCAACAGCAACGAGCTGCTGATGAGCAGAAGGGTGTGCAGGGGTGGGGTAGAGGAACGTGCCTTTTACTACTGATCCCCATCTGGTTATTGCCCATCCTTTCATCTCCCTTGTGATGAAGGTTAGCAGGTGCTTCTGTGGAACTTGCAATGTTTCTGCCTAACTGCCAGAGCTGGTATCTCCACATACATGGGTCCCTACAGCATAAATCGTATGCTAAAAGGCCTCTGTAGGTCCCAAACAAGTTGTGACATTTGGTGCAGTCATGCCTGCATCCTTTTTGTGCAGCCTGCCATAATCATCTAGCTAGGAAACTTCTTGTTCTCTGAGATGTAGAATTCGGATTAAAAGGCAATAAGACAGATCAGAAGGATAATGTTTCTTGGAACAAATGCAAGAGGCCCAGACAGGTCCCTGTGTTCTCTACGGAACCTGAGTGAGTGCCCACAAATACAGTCCCAGCCAGCACACAGGCACAGAGTGCCACACGTGTCACAGGAGATAAGCTTACCACAAGGTTCCTAACAGATCTGCCAGTGTCCCCTGTCCAGTGTTCGCAGCATCATTTTGTAGGCAGCGACTGACAGCTGGATCCCTGATCAAAGCCTTGTCGGTTTGTGTCCTGCGCTTTGGCTACGCTTTGTTTCTGCATTACACTTCTGCAGTAACTTTCTTAGTTACAGTTACTGCAGGAAGCATGTGAAGGAATGGGTATATAAAACAGCAACAGTGGGTTTGATGCCCTTTCCACCAGTGACACTTAACTTCACATTTTCTCAAAATCAATCACTCAGTCCTGGATTCAGTGCACAGAATGTCACAGCCATCAATACAGGTTTTGCTTGAATGAGGGCCTCAGTGTGCTTCATGCACAGGATAAAGCATCTGATGAAGTTGAAAATGGGAAAGGAATACTAATACAAACCTCCCTGTTCCCTCTCACCCTCATGGAAGTTTCTTCTGCTGAAGGACAAACATTACAATAATAATAATAAGTACATATTGATGTATGTAGAGGTGAATATAAAAATGTATTAACCTGAGAGATAACTATTGATACTGCTTTGCTTGTGTCAATATTTGGTTCAAGGGGCAATAAGTTTTGATATTCACTGAAACAAGTCAATACGTACATTGCTACATACATTTTTGTATAAGCTCAAATTATTCAGCAACTGTTCCTTCTTTTCCTCAACTTTCAGAATCACAGATTTGCCTTTCAAAAATGCTCCTCTGGAAGGGAAGGAGGCAACAAGTAAACTATCGCTACCCAGGCAGTAACTACAGGGAGAAGAGAAGATACAGCCAGTCTAAACCTCCCAGTGATTTCCCCATCAGAGTTTTCCAACCACCAGAGAGATCTGCAGGCTACCTTTGAGATCTGGCTCTGGATCTGGGCTGGCTGCTACATGTGCAGCCTCCCGAGAGAACAAGAGTTTCCTCATCACCGCACAGCAGAGACTCACTGCCTTTGCTGGGGAGCCACCTCGCGTATAGACCATGCACGCAGGGGTTTCACTGGCAAAGCAGAACGGAGATAAAATCCATCCCGTGCTGGTACTGCAGGGCGAACAAGGACAAAGCAGGTAGCAAGACAACATTTTTGTCACCAGCACAAGCAAGCAAATCTCCACGCACTCACAGAGGCTCTGGCAAACACCCCGCAGCCCTTCTCAGAATGGGTTTAAGCTGAACAGAAGCCAGTAACAAACTAGTTATTGTTATAAATACTGCCGGAAGGATTAAGCAGATGGCCTGGGACAAACAGTTGAAAACCAGCTTCATATACATCTGATCCTGTCAACAGCTTCCAGCAAAAAACCAACGGACCAGCAGTCCCTGTAGCCCTCTGAGGGATTCGGGTCCATCTCATGTTTGTTGTGCTCCTCCCAGCCTCCCGGTGCTGTACAACGAGGCTGTGCCTCATTGCCGAGCGCAGCTGGGTGATGGGACCGTGCTGTGTCACAAAGTGGGGCAATGAATGAAAGGCACCAAAAGAACCAAGCTTCCTCTTGGTGCAGTAAGTGAACCAAACCCACAAGGTTTTAATAAATATATCGCTGTTTTGTTGCACATAAAGTCGTCTTTCCTCTAACTGAAGACACCATTAATGACCTCACTAAATCACAAATGCTAAAGCGATGCATGCATTCTTCCCATAAACAGCCATTCTTTCCTCAGAACGGCAATGTGTCCAAGTGTGGAGCAGCGACAGCTTTCACACAAGTGTCTGCCACCCCTTGGCATCAGAAAACCACCTGCAGCTGCTTTTGATACTTCATGTCACATGTCAATGTAAATCATCATGAAGACCCAGGAGATGCTAGCGTGTGCAGCAGACATCGGAAGTGTACATGTCAAAACAACAGTTGGACTATGCTCTCCCACACCAGAAATACCGTTAAGCATGCTACAAGATTATTGCGATTGGCTTCTCAGAGGTTTTGGCCCAATGTGGGTCAAAACAACAGTGTGCCCACAACTCCTCTCTCTGGTTGCAAACCCTGCTCTCCCAGTGGTTTGCCCAGTTCAGGTCTTCCCTACTCTGCTGCACACACTCCTTCTCTTTCACTGCCCACAACGAGCAGCTCCAGGCTGGATGTGGCACAGCAACAGCACCTCAGCTACTCAGTGGCAAAGGGTGAAGCAAATTTTGTGTTTCCAGCAACCTGATCTCTAATAGAAACTAACGCTGGAGGAACTTGCCCAGAAGAATACCTGCACTGTCTTACAGAGTGAGGATAATTCAGTCTCTGGTTTACTTCAGCCCTCTACAGCTGAAAACCATAGAATCACAGAATTGTACTGGGTTGAGAAACACAAACATTCCCATTAAACAAGGAGAAGCTTATGAGAGACTTACATGGAGCCGAACCCAAGTTTCAAGTCTGTGTACCATGGATCCATCCAGCTGGGACTTACAGGGCACCACAGGAAAATCTTTTCTGTCTCTGCAGCACTAAAGCATAACAGCTGCTGGGGATCCTGTCACACACTGCTCCACAAGCAGTGGCAAACAGCTCTTCGGAGGAGTAAGCTGATTTTCCTTTGCACTGTCACTTAACCGCCCTCAGCCGTTAGGTAGAGTGATACCGGCTGCATCAGAAGCTGTCAGAGGAACGTCGATAGGCAGAAGGCAATTAGCGAGGACACACGTGTTAACAGTTTTACTTCTGTGCAATTTAAAATATCTGACAATTATCTTCAGTTCTCAGCAGGGTCAAGTTTTGTTTCTCAAATATTTTTAAATACTGTCATGTCACAGTGCAAACACCAGTAAAAAGATAAAAATACTCCAGGAAGTTTTATGACAGAAGTATCATTACTGAACACGAGCCACCTTTTTGCAAAATAGTGATTAAGGTTACAGTATGCTTTTACATGCTCATACATTGCCAGAGGAAATCATGTTAGTTTAATACTCAAAAATTATTATGGAGACAGTAACACATTTATAGCCACTATTATGCAGCGACAATAGCACCTCTGAAAATCTCCCCCACACAAGCTCCTGCCTTTAATGGTCATTTATGTCTTCTGTTCATTATGTTAAAAATACAGGTTTGTCTTTAATCTTCTGATCTCAAACTTCACCTCAGCACTCCTCATCAGCTATAATTCAGTCTTAAATGTACCCAGCTTCACGCCGAGATGCTGGCTCAGTCTGTGCCCCTGTAACCGGGTAACTCTGCAGGTGGAGTGCTGAAGGAGCAGCCCCGCAGGGGATGAGCCCGTGTGCGGGTCAGCCCTCCGGGTCACTGCACCGACACGCCACAGCGCTGCTCTGGGGACCCCAACTCTGGGGACGAAGCAAGCTGGTCACTGCAGACGAGGCTGCTGCGACACATACAAGCCAAAAGGAGAATTTCCTACACTGCCTTGGCCTCTTTGGTGCTTTGCCTTCCCTCCCATGGGTGGGTACACAGCCACACATCTATTACACCGTACGGTAAATACCGACTGGGCATCTGACGCAATGGTCAACTCTGGTTCATCCAGGTGCCCATCTCATGAGGTTTGTCAATAAAAGCTACAAAAAACAGCGTCGACTTTTGAATCATTGACTTCCATTCGCTATAACAATTCTCCAGTAAAAACGTAAAAGACATTTAAAATTTCAGCTACTTTGGCAAAAAGAAGATCAAGAATATTGTGGAAATATATGTAGACTTGGCACCAGAGGCCATACCGTGGTAAAATAAACACATTTAAAACTGTTAATTTTTAGAAATGTTAATGTTCCAGCTGCAAGAAAAGACATGTCTATTGGAAATTGTTACTTCTGCATTGCAAAAGTATTTTTAAGAAACACGAACAGGGAGAGAACGGAACAGCTTTAGCTTTTATTGATGCTTCCTCCTTGCAAAACAAATGCTTGCCATGGCTGCTTTGATTTTCTTTTAGAAAGAGTGAAGACTTGTTTTCTTTCTGCATTGGCAAAACAATGGAAAAAATACATCTTCCATATAAATCTCATTTAAATTCCACGTTCTAACTAACAAACACAATTTGGAATTGAGAGGTTTTTTGTTTTTACATTACAAAATCAACCGTTGCAACATTAAACAGCTCATCTATTGCAATTCAGCAGGAGAAATCATTGAACAATCAGCTGCAGCATACAAATACAAAAAGACTATATTAGCTCGGCAGATACATAACATTCTCGTGAGCTCCGCCAGAAAGACAAGCTTGAGCTATATATGGAACCGATCGTCATGGGGGAATCAGCAAAGCTCTTCCTAAATGAGAAAGATATTATCAATCTCCAAGTCAGATTTTTGTACCAAAAACTTTCAAATGAAGAAAACTTGTTGTTTTGTAGCAAGTGAGATGAAACTGGAATTACCGATGCACAAATGGTAGCAAAATCATGCTTGCCAACTGCTTTAAAAAACAAATGCAATTGAGTTTATGTTCAGCAGTCTAAGTAAGAAGAGAAACCAAAGTAAATTGCCATACAAATTACGTGCAGTTATCCAAATTCTACACCAAAACCTGCCACAGGAAGCAGGATCCAGGGAGTGGAAGAGGAGAAACGCACTAAGGCTGATGTGGCACCCATGGCACGAAGGCTGACAGCTCGGTGGCTGAGCGTTGGGACTGAAGGACAATTCATTGTTCTCCTCTGTCCCTGAGGAAGGTGACTGTGTCAGTCCAGTAAGATACCAGTACCTCAGTTTCCCTCAATGGGAGGTAAAAGGGTTAGAGTGCCTGATTTACCATCTGGCCACAGCAGTCACTCGTTCCACCCAGATTGCTTCTGGAGCTAACCCCCACCGCCCAGGGCTTGCCTTCGCAACTCTTCTATCATCACACAACGTATTTGCTGTATTCGCTGGTGTGGGTGAGGCTGCCTCCATCAGCAGGTCTGTTCTGCCAAAGGAAGGGCGGGGGGATGCTGCAGAGCAAAGGCACGGTGTGGTGTAAGGGGGCGGGGTGGGGGATGAGGCTGTTGCAGCAAACTGTGGCCACAAACAGGTCCTACCCCAAACCAGCCCATGGGAGCCACTCGTCCCCAGGAGCTAATCCTCAGGTAAAATCATCCAGGAAAGTACCTACACAGTACAAATATTACTTTTTACCTACTACAAATCTGGCACGGGCAGGTGAAAGGCTGCCTGAAGGACTCTCACATCCTTCTAAACACATTGACATCTGCTCTTTCTGACAACAGCCCTTTTCTGCTCTGAACAGATTCCTCTTCTTTTTGGACAGAAAACAATAAACAAATGCACTCAAAGTGAAAGCCAAAGTTTCACACCTCTTCAGAACCAATGTGCAGGAGAGTGGGGAAAACTTTCTTGCCTGGAAATGGTGTCATGAGAAATGAGAGGAGGTATTTTGGGGCAGCAGACAGCTATCTTTTGGAAAGGGTGTGGAGAGGGGGAATCTCTGATTCAGCCACGTCCGGTGCAGCCGTGGCAGCAATGCCGGGGCCGCAGGTGGATGCAGACCTAATTCCAGTTTGACTCCCTGAAGCGTGTTCCGGCTATCACATTAATGGGGAAACATAAAGTAACTACTACACAACAAGGCAGTTTTATTCTTTAAATTAGGGCTAATCTTTGATAATTTGGATCAAAACCTTGAGTAGTGGTGAAGCTGCTTGAAATCACACTAAGAAAAATGTTCTCACCAAAGACTGTCTGTTTGCAGCTTCCTCTGAGATGTCTGTTCAGGGAGCAGTAGTGTTTCCATTGCAGTAAAGTCTCTTCCAACACCTGAATCTCTTTTTATTTGCATTTCAGAGCTGTCCAGAGAATCATAATGGGTGCAAACATGTCAAAAACTCCTTTCTCAAACCTTTTCAAGGAATATATATATACAAAGTCAACAGTATTTCTCCCCTCGCCACAACCTTGGCAGCAGCCTAATTCAAAGTCTGTGAGACTCAAAGCCTCCCAAATACTGTGTGAGAAGGCGAATGTGCTCTGTGAAACAGCATTCAAATAAACACCCCAGCACAGATTTGTCGAGCACGTGAGTACCGTTTGGCTTGGGAGCCTTGTGTCTGTGCTGTGATATTTGCACTCTGCTTTTGGATAGCTGCTGGGGACTTCCAAAATATCCCAGCCAGCCGGCATGCAGCAATAGCTCGCAGCAAACGTCAGCCAGCATCTCAGTGCAATCTCAGTCTTGTATCGCAGTATTAGTAAAAGATGTCATCTCGTTTTGTTACATATCATTTCTTTGAAGTAAACCCCCTTACAATGGTTTTTAACTTCAGAAACAGTGCATGTTCCTTTCTTTATCCGAGCTGTACAGGGTACATTTTTGCTCTCTTTTATTTCCCGCTGACTAATCCACAGCTGACTAGAGTATTCCAGGTGGAATTGGAGCATACAGCTCGCTCTATCTTTTGTAGCACCTTTCCAAGAAACACTAAGAACTGTCAGATATTACTGCAGACCTGAGAAAACTAATTAAGCCAGAGCTCCAACTACCCGACAGCTTGGTCCCTCTCCTAGAAAACACAGGGAAAAGACAGTGCTTCTTAGAGGAAACCCTATACACAAAGAAGAACAATCAAGATGTGGCAATGCATTTGATTCAATTACATGATTTTTAATGTAAAATCTGGAATCTGGTGATAAATACAATGTTTTCTGAGCACAGTAAAGATGCAAGGGGGTTTAGCAAGGACTAGATCTAGCCCATTGTGAATTACAAACCACATTTCTTCTAGCCTCATGCAGCTGGCTCCAACTTGGGGCACAGTGGACCACAGTGATGGAGAAAAGACTTTGACAATAACCCTTTCACATGTAATAAATATGTGACTATGAAAGAGAGAAAGAAGCTCACTAAATATCAGTGTTCACAGCAGCTGAGAGGGCAATTACAATCATTTGGGGACTTTCCTATGCATTTATATAGCACCTTAAGTTCAACTGCTGGAATTCAGTTTGACCCATACCATGACAGAAATAGATAATCCTATTGCTTCTGACACTGTTACATAATTAAATAGCTGCTCTGCCCCCATTAACATAGCTATATCCACTACATTTTCATTTCTCATTCGCTTTCCAGAGTGGCCTCTTACTTTGAAATAAGATTTTCTACTCGGATCTATCAGCAAAGACGTCTCTGGCAGGGAAGTTTTTAGATACCTTCTTCTTGAGCTTTGTAAAGTTTTCACCTACTAATGAGTGAAATTCCAACTCACCAGAGCTAATAGAACTATTTTTTCTTAAAATATTCAAGATTAAGAGAGTAAAACAAAAGGTCTAAATCATCTTCTCATGTGGCAGTGAACTTTTTTAACCAGTAAGTCACATAGCAAAAAGACGAGCAGCTCTCTCCTAAGATACCAGAGTGAAAATGGAGTTTTATTTCCCTGAAGTCAGGGAGCCAACAGCCTAGACTTGGTGCTACAGTGAACCCCAGCTGTGCTGTCCTTACAAACCCTGCCTCCCACCTCTAAGGTCAGGGAAAATGATTTTGGTGGCTGCATGGGTAACGCCTCTTACAGCAAAGCACGGCAGGAGATGTGCTTTAAGGCACTGACGGGATCCTTGGATGTCTTTACCAAGGCAGCTAGAACACACAAGGTCCTCAAATTTGCTACCACACACTAAGCAAATAATGTCACCTGATCTGCTACAGAAATCCTACATCTACAGAATCTCCCTAAATCCAGACACAGCATCTTCAAAAACCAGACATTTCTTTCCTACTGCTCTCCATTTACCCATGTTAACTTTATCGGGCAAAAAAAAAATCCTGCAGAGGTGGAAACTAATTCAAGGCAGGCAAAAGCAATCATGTACGCTGGTAAACAACAAGAAACATGGAGGAAACCCATACTCTAAAAGGCTGGTGCGTAACACTGGGATTGCACTTGCTCTGTTCCCCCCCGCCACCTCATTGCCTCAGTGATTGCAGAAATCCTGTGACACTCCCCAGAACATTGCAACAGGATCAGACACTGAACATGGTTGAAGACCGATTTAATTAGTAGCTGATCACAAAGACTAAAATTTACTCACTTGTATCTTCTGACAATAAGAAAATGGTTTCAGTTCTTACTAGTGTAGCCGTATTTTACAATATACTGTATTTTTTTTAAATTCTCTGTGCAGTCAATCATATTACCATGCCCTACAGGAGGTTTTTGCTAAGTACTTAAAAAAAACCCCGCAATGCACACAGAGTAGAAAAGCGTCACAGCGTACTACGAAGACTCATCCTTAATTTTACATTCTTTATTTGGCCAAAATAGTAGTTGTTCTGCACTCAAACTCATATTTGTAATAAAAACCCCACTCAGCTGCTCATATACTAAAGAAACAATTCATGACTGAATAATGTACCAATTCAAAAGCAATCTCTCTAAGCTACAGGAAACCTCTCCAGTCACTAGTCTGAACAAAATGAAGCCTCAACAAAATGAACCACTTTGAAACTAAATGAAAATTTAGCAAATTGATCTGAACAAGAAAATCTTACATACAATGCAATGTTTTTAGCCACAATAGAAAAGCCTGTTAGAGATCACCCTTGGAAAAAACATCACGCCGATAAATCAAAAGATGGTGTTACTGTTTGTTTGCACATTTTTCTATAGCAGAATATTTCATTTTATAACAGGACAGTGGGTTTATAAGTTTCTGTTTAAATAGCAACTAGCAAGTGCTGAAAGGAAAAAAAAACAGGAATGAAAACATCGAATGTTTTCTTAAAAGGGATATTCTCTCTTCTGGCTTTAATTTTTAATCCACATGTTGGTGCATCTGGCACCTCACAAACCTCTCAGCTCTGAAGTTACTCTGAGATCAGTACACCAGTAGTCAGCCCAGTCTAAAAAAAAGCGTTTGGTTTGTGCACTGCCATAAACTAGTGGAGAAAAATGATTGCAGATCAAAAATATGAGGTTGCTGGAGCAATTTACACTGCCAAGATGAAGAGCAGAGGGAGGGACAAGATGCAAATGCTGGAGGTGCAGTCATCCAGCAGCACAGCAGGAGTGTAAAGGGTAATGGCAGAAGGGGAGGGGGGCAGTATGAGAGGAGGGTTGAAGGCAGTGATCGTAGCAAGAATCACTTATTTTTCTGAAGCGACATGCCACAAGAAAATGTTATTCCCACTGATCCAGTAAATGATTCTGTTTTCCATGGAGGTGGCTTCAAGGAAATAAGGGGCTGGTAGAGAAGAAAGTCCAGTCATGCAAAAGCACAATTTGCAGTTGGAAGCTGATTTTGAACAAGGACCAGACGAGAACACCTTTAGGGAAGACACGTAGCTCAACCTCATCAAGGACTACTAGGATGTAAAATGGCAGTTACACAATTAGCAAGCGCAAAAGGCTTTTTTAATTAAAAAATAAATAAATAAGGTCAGCAGGCTCAGGGCTGGGTTGAGGTGTCAGAGCTGGTGTATGTGCCAGCAGCAGGCAGGGACTCTTTCCCTGATTGAGATACATACTGGGTTGGGCTTTAAAGCAAGCTACTTCTGGATCTTGTCCCAGGGGCAAAATTAAAAGTCTATTGTAACAAGATGAGCAGCAGCATTAGACATGTGGGACTCGAAAGGACATTTTACCCATCTGAAGTATTAAGAGAAAGGATTTGCATTGTACATTTGTACGGAACAAGGGATTTTTTTTTCTAATTAAGTGGTATTGAAATATTGCAAACTGTGCACTGCTCTCTCACTCTGCTTGAATTAGTGATTTACAATGACAGTTTACTTTTAGTTTCACACCTGGAAATAGGACATAAATCAAGTGATAAGCTGCTGACAATGGTCTCAAAATGGAGAGCACTTTACCCAAGAGTTCCTCGGAGCTTGCTGAGCTGGCACTGCATTATAGCAGATCCTAATGTTATCAATTAATGACAGGAGCTGAAGCCAGTTAACCCACTAACAAACTCCACTGGTGAACGCTCGTCCTCAGTGTTTTTAAGGGAGAAGAGATAAAAGTGCTACTGCCTTCAGAAGGATCTTCAGGAACAAATTAACATTAGCACCCTGCTTTTCATGAGCACTAAGCATGCCTTGCGGTAGAGAAAGTTTCCTGTGAGCCCAAGAGCTGCGGGTACCTCTGAGACCTGAGACAAATCCCCAGAGAAGGGCAAGAGCCTCCACCCTCACAGCCCAGTGAGAACTGGGAGCAAGGCTTAAACCACTTCCCCAGGATGCCGGGCTGCTGGGCCAATGCAACAGCCAAACACTGTGGGGACTGTCCCCAAAACAAGGGTGATGTACACAGAGGAGCACATACGGCTCCTGTCTGGTACCACAGCCCTCACGGGCACACAACACGGGCTGCAACGCTGCTGCACCCACCTGCTCAGCCTGCGAATAGGGTCAGGAACAGCAAAATCTCTCCCCAAAACAGGTCCATTTTCTTATGCCCACAGTTGTCCATGCAGAAGAGCTGCTTCCCCGCACCGCTGGCTGGCAAAGCTCAGCAAGGTCCCTGCTTCCACATCTCCTTGAGAAGTCCCTGTCCCCCAGCCAGGAGAGGGACCTGGGGAGCCTCTCTCACAAGCCAGCAAACAGCGTATCACCAGTGCCCTGGAGCACAGAGGGGGCATCGGAGTTCAGAGAGGAGAAAAACAGTAAAAACCCTGAGGCCAGAAAACAAAACACCCGCACAGAGAAACCAGGCACAGTGGTGAAGATTGACTTCTTTCTCCTAGGAACAGTTTCAAGAAAATGCCACAGCTCATTTATGCTGATCCACTCTGGGCTTTGCTTGCCCCCACCAGCCAATTTGGCACCATCCCCGACGGTGTGCCATTGGTTTTCAGCATAGTCTGCCTGGGAAATCTAATTGTTTCTCAAAGCACTTTCTAGTTTGTGAAGTTCTTTAGAGCTGCCATGCTCCATGGCAATCAAACTGTCTAAATAAATATGCAAAAGTGTGCTCAAGCCAGAAAGCCTTCCAAGGAACCAACAGAGATTTTTCCGCAGTCAGTGCAGATCCAGGTAGTTTACAATTTGTTTTTGTCAGTACCAGTGATGCACCAGAGCGTACGGGTACAGAAGGGTGCAACATCTTACCCTCTTGCAGTGTGCCAGGACAACAGGATTAACACCAGGGATGTGAACGCAAGATATTAGCAGCCAAGAAACACACACGCACTCTCTCACACTCTCATGCTCTCACACGCACAGTTCAAGCTGTTCTGTCCCAAAGCTAATGGGAAACCTCTCTGAACACTGCATGTAGAAATGCCTGATAGTTGTAAGTAACTTTTTCTGTGTTTAGTTTATCTATAACGAAACAGCAGTGAGCAAACGCAGTTCAGCAGTCGAAACCAAACGCTGCTCAAGCAAATGTATCTTCAAGCCTGCATGCCACAGCCACTGTCACCGTGCCACAGACTAATGGATTTCAGTGTCAAAACGGGAGTGTTACACCTTTAACTATTAGATTTGTTATGCAGCTTTAAAAGCAAAACAGTTGTTCTCACTTCCAAGCAGGAAGGTCCTATTGTCTCCAAGTGAAAATGCAAACCATAAGTTCACTTTTTATCAGGAAAACAAGACCAGGGACCAGTCATAGCTGCACTTTAGAAAAAAAGAAAACATAAAACCTTTAATCTGAAGGTCACAGTTGCTCCTTCCAAAGGCCTCCTTGATGGAGGAGTTTAACATTTCTTGTTATTTTGGTTAGGCTGTAAGCTAGTTTTGGTTTGAAGGGCCAAAGCTAAGCACAATGTGTATCAGTACTCTGCAGCTTAGTAGAACAAGGCAGCCCATCAGAAACCAGTTCTTGCCTCCTAATTCACAGACAGTTGGTAGTGTGTTGGGACAAGGACATTGCATCAGGCTGGGGACCACACCAGCCCCCAGGTGAACAAGTGTCTCACATCCAAATGTGTACAGTTAGGACTCCCTAGCAGCGGCACCGAGGACAAGGAGCTGCTTTATTTCAGTGAGATCACAGCTGCACTGCGCTGGGTACGATACAGACCCAAGGCAGAACGATAATTCCTACCTGAACGCAGGAAAACAGGTGGAACAGGTAAATGCCCAGGTAAACTCTAGGGGCCTGCATGAGAGAATGAAACAGGTACCTTTACTTGCTCTTTTTTAATTTTTTTAATAGATTGGAAATAGGAAGACACCATAGGTGTTAATAAATGTTCCCAGCGTCACAGAGAAAGCACTATCCTGTGGCAGAGCATCAAGCAGACGTGGATGTCCACATGAAGCCCTTCCTTCTCAGCTCGGATGTCTTCCTCAACAACCTCACCAGCCAGAGCACTGGGAAGGCACTGCTGCAGCCCTTTCCCATGGTAACACATTCAGACTGTGCTGACAGACTTCCTTTCAAATATCTTGAAAAAACAAACAAACAAACAAAACCAAAATCAAAATCTTAACTGTTTAAAAAAAAACAAACCCCAAATTCCATAATTTACAGAAGAATGTCTCCACGCTTGTTAGATGTTAAATGCTTCACCACAACAATTAAATGACTTGAAAATAAAACCAAGTGACAGACACATTTTTTCAAGATCACTGATCTTTCAACTAGGGGGAAAAAAATCCCAGCTTTAATTGCACGAAGCTGCATATCATACTTCCCTCTCTTGAGTTTCATTATAGGCCTGAAACCAGAGAATTGCATTGCCAGCTCTTGCCTGCTCTTCCAGCTATTTCTGGTTTTTAATAATTATTCATTAATTGCACACTATGATAAGATCCATGCTGTTTTGAAACATTTTCCCTCTGGCCCCCCACACTATTAAAGACCCTGATTGCCTGCCAACAGCGTAAAATTAAAAATCAAAGCACTACCTCTGAAAGGTTTAATATGTGCCACATTGAAAGAGTTTCTACAGCTTACAGCCATGTAATTGCATCACCGGCTAACTGCACAATCTCTCTCAGCGTTTGAGATGTTCTCCTTTGAAACATTAGCCAGCCGAGAGCAGAGGTTTTGTTTAACGCTCTGATTTACTCTCTGTGCATGCCAGAGTTTTGTACGTCTCCTGTGTCCTTCTCCACTTCTGCTCTGCTTTTCCGGGGGCAGGTGAGAGGGAAGGGCTCCGCTGCCCAGCTCCAAGGCACCCTGCTCCCACTGGGGTGAGCAATGAGGGAGAGAAAAGAACAGTCACCATTTAAGCAGGAGATTAAAAACAAAAGCGTTTTATCAGCTGAACCGCTTCTCAACTCACCCCTTAAAAGGAGGTGTTTTCTACTGCCTGTTGAATCCTCCTCTTCTCCCCACTGTTACAGACCCCCCTGTTCCTTTCCTGGTGCCACAGAGACCCACTGCTCTGGCCAAAGCAGCAGCCCCCGAATCTCCCTTCCTACCCTGGGCTGCCAAACCTGGCTGGACCCAGCCAGCTCAGCCACGATTGAACCATCAGTCTTCTGTTTATGGCTTCCCTTTCGAAAAGGGATGAAGTTTCCACATTTTGCCAGTGGCCATTTGAAGGAGCAGGTACCCCATGATGTTGGCTGGAATAAACCCCAGCGGCTCTGGTGACAGGCAGCAATTCACAATCGTGCCCTTTTGCTGAATGTGCTGAGATCTAAATGTTATTTCTTCATCTAAAAATCTCATTTCTAAATCTCAT
The DNA here is from genome assembly GCA_013400615.1 of Syrrhaptes paradoxus. Taxonomy (NCBI): domain Eukaryota; kingdom Metazoa; phylum Chordata; class Aves; order Pterocliformes; family Pteroclidae; genus Syrrhaptes; species Syrrhaptes paradoxus. The sequence continues at coordinate 72,753 of VZTO01021628.1, forward strand.
TTCTTCATCATAAGGGTTGTATAGATAAGGACAGGTGACCAGCTGCCAGCCTAGCACACACATCCTTATGACAGAGGCAGCAGCCTGAAGAAATTTGTTCAATTGAGTTGATCAAAGCTGGTTTAGACAAAGAAAAGACATAGCTTGCATTGATCGAAGTATAGTCATGACGTGCCAAAGGGGAATAAAGATGCCCTTCACACAGTTTGGCTGCTTTAATGATTTCAATATTAACAGTGCTCTTTCCCAGAAAAAAGGTAATTTTCTACCTTCGTTTTTTTGGACCTTGTGATTATCACCCAAGAACTGTTTAATGCTTATAAAAGCATACCTTAGAAACATATTCCTCTGCGAGCTCTCAAATGAAAAGGTTTTGGTTATTTGTGTCTGTTTGTGCACTAATACACACTTTTCTTTTAGCTCAAAATCTTGGTCCTGCCTGCATTGTAATCAGATTGTCCCTCCAGTTATCAGGTTTCACTGTCACCGTACTTCTGGAATCAGCTCCTGCAGCCTCTGCAGAGCCTCCCTGGAAAAGCTGGGTGGGTTTGCCCTGATTCCTCCCAAACCTACAGGTAGGTATTCTTCTCCATTTTTCCCATACTATCGTAACAATTAAAAACAGGGACATTGTAGACAAGATTAGATATTTTGTTAAGACAAAGTATATCTCTCTTCACAGTAGCTTTAGGGAGCCAGAAAAGAAGCTGACCTTCGCTTTGTTTTCTAAATTGCAATTTAGAGGTTGTATAATAAAACGTGTGCTTTGTTTTGCAGAGATTTTCTGTATTCCAGGCTGAACCCTGAAGAGGGGAGACTGCTGGTGCCAGAGTGTTTCAGCTGATGGTGCCTGTGCGTGGGGCAGGAGGGGGCACAGGGGAAGTTTGGAGGGGTAAATCTGTAAATGTGGATTTAGTCTCATAACAACAGGTATTGAGACCTGAAAGATCTTGACCTGACTCAATCCTAAAGCTTCGGCCTTAGAGTCTAATTTAGAACAAAATTAATGTGTTATAGTATTTTTTTTTCTAGAATTGTACAGATTTATGTTTGAAGGAATTTTCTGGAGTAGAAAGTCAAACTGCAGACACAAGGAGCACTTTCCCCCAGATTTGTAAGGATTTCCATGCACATCAGTGCTCCACAGGGTATGTTCATTCCAGACTGGGAGATCATGAACTGGAGATGAACACAACCATGTTAAGGATAAAATTTGTATATGATAAATCTTCCAATATGTATAAAATAACAAAGCCCTTTTGTTCAGGATCAGTCGCTGTTCTCAGAGGAAAGTCTCAGCAGCAGTGGAGCACAGGCCAGGCTCCATACCAAGTCCTGCATTGTCTCTGAGGGACAGGGAGCAGACCTGGGGTTCTGAGACCCCGCACAGATGCACCACTGTGAAGTGAGATGATTTCAGCGGTTATAGCCACGATGTTCATGCAGCCACTGTGCAGCAACCTGCTGTACCAATTTTATATAGTCACTTTGTGTTGCAACCAATTAGCTCATTAAGAAAAGTGCCTATTAGAAAGATGATGAAACATCTACACAGGTTGGCTATTCCAGATGTTAAAACATTCTCCTGAGCAGCATACACTGGTATTTTCTTTCTCTTTTTTTCTAATACAGAAAGATTGCACTGTTACTGGCTAGTTTGGTACACACAGAAGAGGTAACACACACCTGGGAACGTTGCATCTACCTTGTCCCACAGCTCATGCACTAACTCTTCTGTCACTTTGCTTAGCAGCAAGGAGCAAAGGCCTGATCCTGTAGTGAGGTAGTTGGGCTGAATTATCTTCCCTTGCTGCTACTGATCCCAGCATCTCATATAAATTAATAGCTGGAATACAAAGCTGAAATGAAAGCAGAGGGAAAGCACTCAACACCCAGGTTACTGTAGGCATTAAAGGACAGATCAGGCCCTCAGCTCACAGCTGATACATGCTGTCACGTCAAAGGCAGCACACCCCTCCAGTATCTTTCCCTTTACTGGCACCATCCTCATTCGCCTACTTCTGCATTTGGGATATGATAATCATTAACTCCAGGGTACTGCCGGAGCTGAAGGTGCTAACCTTATCTCTAAAAAGCAAGCCCCTTGCATCGCAGAGGGAAGAAGGCTTTATTCCAAGTTGTAATGTCTACTTTTCTGTACAGCCATCTGGCATTGCTCACACAGACAAGCTGGAGATAGATACAGCAACAAAGCCAAGGAGAGAAAGCAGAGTTCCCAGCAGGATTCACAGAGCAGGTTAAACTTTAGAAGGCACATTTGTACCTGCAGGACAGGCTTTAGAAGCACCCAGGAATCCTGCTCTTTCCACAAGAAGAGTAATTGCTTTCTGGGGCTATTTTAAACTAAGAACATTGGCCTTTCTTACACTCTCTTGCATTGAGGCAGCTGCCTTTTTTCTTTCTCTTTTCAAAAATCAACAGTGAAAAATCTCTCCTAACTTTTCAGTGTTGTCATGCTGCAAAGACCTCTCCCGTCCCTGTTAGCCAGCAGTATCAGAAAGATTGCAACACTTTTTTTTTTTAATTATTATTCTTTTTTAAATCCACATAGAAAAGGACAAAGACTTGGGTTCTAAAACCTGCACTACGCCATCCACCACCTGGGACAGGCAAGCTGAGTCACATACCACCGGAGAACAGCCGGTGCATTGGGCTAACCTGCCTGTTCGCATCCCAGCACCAGTGCACAGAGCTGCCTGTCTAAAAGCTGCTTATGGATGCTGGAGATGTTACATGAGTTGGTTACACCCCAAGTGCAGAGGCTGAAGAGACAAACCCCTTTCAAGACCTGTTATATCTGCCAGCCCTTGCCTCCATGCACACAGACCTTCAATATGCCAAGCCACCAAGGAGAGGGTGGCATGAGGGGACACCGCAGCTGAGTACAAGCCATTTGCACCAGAAGAGATCAGATTCCAACACACCCTTACATCTGGAATAATCCTGGATTATTTCTTAGCAGAGACACACAGCAATCTGCATTTAATCCACAAACCATCAAACTGCCGGATCCTTCTTATACAGCAAAGATCTGGGGGTTTGTAGCTGCTGTACAAATAATCTCATTAATAAACAGGTTAATGTAGTCTAGTTCCAGCTGCACATTTCTGAATTGCGATAATGGCAGACCCTGCAACTGAAGCTAATGGAATGGCTCATTTGCTAAAAATAAGTTAAATATCCCTTTTTGCAAAATTATTGCCTAGGATGATGATACAGATAGAAGTGAGGAAAGGAAAGACTGCACCATATTTTTCCTTCACTGAGCACATGGGAACAATATGCTTAATCACCTGAATAAACCTGCATTGCACACTGCCCAAACAACTATCTGTACAAGCTGAAAATTTCTTTAAAAATTAAAAATCTAAAACTTTATCAAAAAATATGTTTCTGGCTCATGCAAATATTTCTGTTCATTTCTAACCCAAGGAACTATATTCTTCTCTGGTCACATCTGTGATTAACGCTAATGAGATTTTGATGAACGCAGAAAAAATACCAACAGTTGAAACATGTCACAGGTAAAATATAATTTTTTTTTAATATGCTTGGAAATGGGCTTGAAAGATGTCACTATCTTAGCAGAAACCATCTAATGGGATGTGTATGCTCAGGGAACCAAGTAGCACAGTTATAATTAAAGTTTCATTATCATTTTCATTAGAAAGTAGTTTCTAAGGGATTTGATTCAACAGTAAAAATTGGCTCCATGACAATACTTTGTATGCAAGGTCCCCATATGTGTCAGAAACAGTAGATAATTCATAACATACTACAATCAGGCTGGCTTTAATAGCAGTGCTGTATGTATAGGATGAGGCAGGATAAAAACCCCAGAGAACCAGCCCAGATCCGCAGATGGGACACAGGGCTCGCAGCAGGCACTGCTGTGACTCTCCGAGGGATGGGAGCAACTGTGCCTGGCTTTGCAACCCTGACATCCCGTACAGGTCCTCTCGGTAGCAAAGGTCAGAGCACACAATATACACCCTCCTGCCATAAATATTCTCACTGCTCCAGGGGAAGGGGGGGGGAGTCCTGGCCCTTACTTTAACTTGGTAATTACAGAGCACAGAAAAGAAAACGGAAAATATCAACAGTTTGTAAGAGAGAGATCCCACCTGTGCGGCGCACAAACCAGGCTTGCAGCCGTAGCACGAGGCAAGTTGTCCTCGTAAGACTGATGAAGAAGATCAGAGCACTTTACTTTGTAAAGTAAGTAGGAAAGCCCCCATAACTTCCACTAAACACAGCTCATTCACCCCGCACCATTAAAAGCACATCCAGGTCACTGGGGAATTGCTGTTGTCTCAGTCAGAGCTGCTGCTGGCTAAAGCCTCCTCCTGACAGGTTATAACCAAAACAATTCTCAGACCGGGTGTGTATTTATTAGAGGGAAGGAGCTCAGGCTTTCCACATCCCTCTCACCCCAGTCGTCCTCACACACTGCAGCTCTACAGAGTATCTGGGATTTTGTCACCACACAACTTCAAGGGCATCTTTTGTTTACAGCTATAAAAGACTTAGTGGGTACAAAGGCAGTATCGCTGTAATACAGCACTGTGATACATTCAAATGTGGAATATAAAGATATGGAGGGGAAAAAATAACGGCCAGTGATGGCCCAAATACTTTTCAAGTCTACAATCACGGAGTCACTCAAGTGTGCTGTACATCATCTCGGTGTGCAAAGCCCGAGCGGGTGAGCAGAAAGCACCATTTGCAATGGAGATCAGGATTCCAGATAAAAGATCTGAAAACACAGTTTGGAAGGGTGAATTGCTTATTAGCTCAAATAAAATTAGCTGAAAGCTTTATCAGATTAAAAAAAATAATTGAAAATGTATCAGTATTTAACAGAGACTACGTGCAGGAAAACAAAACCACAGTAAATAGTGTGACAAATCCACAAGTTCAAGCATACACTGAGGCCAGGAGTGAAGATTTATCCCATGTAAATAAGAGGAACCCAGTGGCAATTCTGGTGAAGAGAGGTGAAAGCCTATTTTAGCCTTAAGCAGTTCATGCAAAATTAATGTTTCACTTATTTAGGATTTGAGAGCTACAGATTGCACAGTATCTTAGACCTGCTGAGTGTCCAGAGGCATTGAGACCACCTTTCATACCAAAATTAAGTTATGTTTATAAGGCAGTATGTACAAGATCTTTTTATTAAAATGTCAACCTACCTTTTTAAACTATTCATCATGGTTAATCTTGTCCCCTTCATAAGCATTTACTGCCGACAGAGTTCTCCCACGCTGTCCAAGGGCACAATTTGCTAATGCAGCATTGACAGACATGGCTTTAGTGAGTGGGGAACAGGAGCAGAGAAACTCCCCAGACATCGGTCAATGACCCATGTGTCAAAATTCTAAGGCCACAGGAAAAGGACACAAGCCATGAAGCCTAGCAGGTGTAAATCACAAAACCCCATCACTTTGGATTCCACTTTCACTTTTCATGGTGCAGACACTAAAGTTCACAGCAAACGGATTCAAATAGGCCAACACACATCCACAAACCTGGAAAGCCTGCAGTGCTGCTGGAACATGAACAGGCTGCTTTTCTGCCTCCTTTGGTCATTTCACTCAGCACAGCAAATGCACAGGGCTAGACCAAATACTCTTCCAATGTACAAATATGGAGCCACACAGGTGTGTTTTAGAGGAGAGCAACCTGGCTCTTTTCCCCACTGACCATGGAGAAGTTGCTCATTTGTCTGCCTCCTCGCAGGACATCCAGCACAACCCCACGGTGCAGCTGCGGCGGCAGCATCTCCTTCGTGCCACCACCAGAAATGCACAGAGAGCAGATGGAAAACCAGGTTTACACTAGCGGAGGTCCACTGATAGTGTAAGGCTGGCAGGGCAGAGGTGGCGGATTCAGTTCAACTTTCTGAAACATTATTTTGCTTTCCTCGTCAGTGGAGCACTTTACAATAGATCTTCCTGAATAATTCGTTGAATGGGTCTTCGTGTGTGCATGGTAGTGTTTGAATTTCCAACATTCTGCACTAATCTATAAATACTGACTATAAACATTCCTAGCAGATAGCTTTATTTTATGTTGCATTGGTCTTTTTTTTCTTTTTAAGTGTTGCAGGAGACAGAGCAGATATTTTACTGTCTCTCTCTTTCAGCAACACCAAATGCTACAACATTAGTGTTATTAACATATGCATTTGCTCAAGCTGATCCACTCTCCCAGCTGCTGCTCGCAGCTCCCAGTGAGAAGCTGCAGCAGTGAATCAGATAGCACTAATGAGCGTGTTAATGAAGTTCCTGCAGTTGAACGCCGAGCTCTGAGAGGGGCATTAAAAGCATATCCTGTAGTCTTGAAAACTGAAATGGTTCATGGCAATTGATTTTATTTATTTATTTACTTGCTCACCATTAGGTGTAAAATTCCTGCTCAGGAAAAGAATTCAGCAAGAGAAATGGAAATGATAGAGAAATGACAATATTGCAATCCACTCTGAATTTAAAAACGGAGAATTAAAGTTAATTAGGAAACATATTCCAGCTGGACTTTTGCCAGCTCCACTCTGCCCTGTAGAGGGCTGCCAAACCCTTACTTGCCTTTCATTAGCTATCTTTCTGCTCTCACTTTCCTCTATTTTGTCCTCAATAAATTGTTTCTTTCACTTTTATTACTTTAATAACATAGTTTGTTAGTACTGTAGCACATACTGTTTCTGCAATTTAATTAAAACTACATTCCATAAGTCAATTGCTGGTACTTTTCTTAAAAATTTCTCCCACACATCAAAATATTTAAATATAAAAATAACTGAGGACTCAGGAGAAAGTTATTTTTTTAAAAAAAGGTCTTCCAATTGGACCAAGAATTGTTTCCATGGCAGTCTGCAACTGCACATAGGAAATACAAAAAGACAGTCCCTGAGCTAATGCTGCAGGGAGCCTCATATGTGTCTTTGCAAAAGACAATATAGCAAGAGGTATAAAAAAATTAAGATAATGTAAATAAAACTAGCAGTTGGCATTGCTATAGAAAGAAACCCTGCACTCCTTCAGCAATGCAACCATTAAGTTAATAATGATAGTTTTGTCCCTTTTTTGTATGTGCAGTTCTTGCCACTGTTGAAGCAACTGTTTTTTACAGGTTTTTCCCTGTTCCCTCCTCAGTAAACCAAATGATTGCAAGATAGTTTGGCAACATTTTGCTGCACTTCTGTTTGATTATATGGAAACTGTGCTGGGTTTTGTGGAGAGGGAGACGTGAGCACTCTGTAGCCTTTCCAAGAAATCATGCCAGGACAGAATAGGGTCAGTGGGGAAAATGCTAAACAAGTCTTTTATTTCCTATTGATTTCCTCTGACAGATTGGTTCGCATGCAAACATCTGGGTTTCCATGAATTCCTTCTTCTAAGAAATAGCTTTGAAAAGATAATGATGCTCCCAAAGTCATAGGATGTGGCCTTAAAACTCATTTGCAGTCTCTGGCTGCTCTTGGTCTCCGTTACTCCACCTTTGACGGAGTTTCCCACCCAGCAGGTTTGGGAGACAGATTGCACTCGGCTCAGTATACCTTCCTCTGGGGTTTGTTGCGCACTGAGGTGTTGAAGCCAAAGGTAGCTCTTAGTGCCAAGAAGAGGGAGGCAGCAGCACCCGTTTAATCCCTTCCCATGTCACTGTCACCACACACCTCCTGCTGGCCATGGCTAGTGAAGTCACCGAGGCTTCCACAAGACTCACGTATCTTCCAAAGCAAAGCACCCTACTGCCCTCTCACAAGCAAACCCTCTGCATTAATTGGCTTTTATAATTTATACAGCTGTTGTAGGTTACTCAAAATGTTAAAAAAAATCCAAAGCAAAGTGGAAGAAGATACATATGATGCAAATTTCCTCCCAGCATCGGGACACTACGGCTCAGCAAGGAATCCTGCCCACAGCCCTGCTTGTCGCAGGGCATCTGTTCCCCATTTGCCCTGTTACCTGGGAATTCTGGTGCACTGGCAGGACCTTGCATGGACACCAGAGCACTCCCACTCCTTATTGTGTGCATTGGTTCAAGGTGGATCTCTACGGTGCAGAGGTCTGACAGGCTTTGTGGGAGTCGAGCACAGGCTTTAGCACCCAGCTGGTGTATGCAGAAGCTCAGCAAACGCTAGCTCCTGGCCATCATTCCACTTGCCAAATGGAACAGGGTTCTGCGGGTACAAGAGCTGCAAGCACAACACAGCACTGCTAAAAGCCACGTCATGCTACTGAATGGTGACAAATATACCTCCTGTCAACGCAGGGGCATTTCGCTCGTTTTTAGATCAAGCTTTGAGAGGAGCAGCCTGCCCACTTGCGTACAGCTGCCACCACGCTATTTGCTCTGCCAGTCCTCCTTGATCTTTGCCTTCCTGTTAATACATCCGTAGGCTTTGATGTTTGACTACAGTACTCTCAGCAGAGTGATGGCTGGGTGTTTTACCAACCACACTATTTTTCACTTCTCCACTTTTCTAGCTCCTGCTATATGAAAAGAAAATCTCCATTACTGCAAGGACATAAACAGCCCACCAAGCTTGCTGCGGGCACCCTCGCGCAAGTGAGCTGAAGACAAATGATCACCAGAGCTGGTCCCAAAAAATCAGCATGTTGAAAACATTTGTCTGCAGTTCTGTTTTGAAGTTTTGCCCACAGTCTGCAGTTCTGTTTTGAAGTTTTGTCCACAGCACATCTAGCTGTGCTATATTGGTTTTGCTGATGATGGGAAAGAGCTCTTTGGTTGCAGGGTGGATTTTCACGTTAGGACACTTCTTTTGGATGCCGTGTCCTTCTAGCAAGTGTGGGGCTGTTGGTTATCTGGCGCATGCATTTCACCCCCAAAAAAATAATTTTAAAATGCAAAATTAATATTTTCAGTCTTACAGAGTTTTGCTAAATGGAAAATATTCTACACCCCCAAATATCTCAGCCTTTTGGATTTTTTTCCCTGCTTCATTTAATCACCAGAACAATTAATTCCTCACTCTCCCTCCTGGGGGAATTGCACAGGTCAGAGCTGGGTCCCCCCTCTGCTGCCAGCACAAATTCTGCTGCCATTTCCATGCTGACAATTCAGATCTGCCTCTCCATTTCGGACTTGTCTCGATGTGTCCCAACGAGAGGCTCAGCCTGTCTCCCTGACATACCTCTGAATGTCCAGCTGTCAGCTTGCGAGCAGTTTGGCTAGAGTGAAAACTGAAGTTCCCCTCTCACCACCACTCCTTTTCTTAATCTTTTCCAGAACTTGCCACCTCACTACCCATCTCCCTGGCCCACAGCTCAGCCTCCTGTACTGCCTCCAGTTTGGGCAGCCAGCCTGGGCTTCATCCTCACTGAATGCCTGGGACTGACCTGAGCTCTCAGTACACGGCACACGCTGTGCTTGTTCCACCTTCAGCCCTAGTAAATGTTGCTGTGCTTTGCTTGCACCTATTCAAAATGCTCAACAGACCTTTTTCCTAAACTGTTGAGATGAACACTTCACCCCTCTCCTTTCCATTTCTCCTTTACACCAAATAAAAGAAGGGATGCCAAGTTGGGACACAGTTTGTAGCCTGTTCCTACTCAACACTGACTTCTTACTGGCAGATGAGACATTGGTGTCCACATCTCTGCCCATAGCATCAGCAGCTTTCTTATACTCTTCTTGGTTTTAATTCGCAGTTTGTGCTCTGTCCCAGGCATCTCCTCACATTATGAACATCTGCAAAACTGAACTCAGAAACCTTTCAGATCCCTACAGAAATGTTTGCAGTATTTGGTTGCTTACATTCCTTTTCAAAATTCACCATTGGACCTATAACATGGCACCTGGTTACGTGACCAGAGCTCCTATCAGCTTCAGTGCTGTATGTTTGTAATACTGCCACTCTTTACCATTGAAATGAAAACAGAATAAATATACTTCAAGGAAGCGGGGCTTACCTTGAGCAACAGCAACCCAAAGGACAGTGCCTCTAAGGGCAGTGAGCTTCACAGCATTTCCTGACCATCTTCAAGCATTCATTTCCAGGGGTCTCTGCCCAGGTGAAATCTCAGCTCCTCTCTGCTCCTTCTCACTCTAAAAATCAAAAGGCCAATAAAGCCTCAACCATTCTTTTTAATTCCCCCTGATGTGGGAATTTACAGATGTGGGGTAGAACAGCTCACACGGTGGGAGCTGTGGTCCCCCAGTACCCTCTTTCCATCCTCTGCTGCAGCAGCACCTCTCCCATAGCTCCCCCAAAGCAACCCTTTGAAATTCACTCACTCCCTTTTCCTAACAAGCCTCTGCCAAGGGACAGGGCAAGTCCATTGCAGCAGGAGATTGCATCATGGTAGATTAGTACAACATTATGCTTTTCAGAAATAACTTCTTGTGTCAAAATCCCTCAGCTGAGCTCTTACACAGGCTCTGTTTACTGTTGCTTCATGGTCAGGCTGCAAAGGACGTAGAGTAGATACTAAAGGATCCAAAAGTGTTACCAGCATCACCAAACAGAAACGCTCAAAATGCATTAATTTGGGCTAATCGGTAATGAAATGAGTTGCACCTACATTAAAAAAGAATGTTTATGGTTTGAGAGATTACTCTCCAGTTCGAGTCCTAAGCATGCATCTTCCCCTGGAAAAATGGAGATTAAAAATTTTTTTTTTATTCCTTATTTGCATATCATGCTCAGCAAACTAAATTTGAAGGAGAAGTTGGCCATTCAGTACAGAGAATAAGAGTATCATATGGAAAAGCACTCAGAATGTCAAGTCCAGCAAAAGACCATTTAACTGGGGTTTCTCCTCCTAACACATCCCCCGTGGCTAGAAGGAAAACAGACTCCACCATCAAGAAATTATCACTTGGCTAAAGAGACTAGAACGTTTGGGAATGTGGGGCTAATCTCCAGTCATTGCAGGAGACCTACTGATTCAATGTACTTTAACAGAAGATCACAGTTTTCCTCCCAGTCACTGAACTGCTAACTCACAGTGCTCTGAGGAAGCACCCACCGCAGGCACAGCCCCAAACCAGCAACCTTTCCACATGTGCAGAGCAGTTGGGCTGTATGTGTTGCAGAGGCAATTGGCAGACATGTCAAATCTGATGTATCAGAGCTCTGTCAAAATTTGAGGCGATTGTGGACTCGGGACACGAAACAGGTCTGACTTGCATGAACAAGACCCTCCACTTTTACACCTGCCAACCTGAGCATTTCTGCGCCACACTATGCTTCCTGCCACACCGGGGTGCAAAGCAGAATTCAGTGCTCGAATGCAAAAAGCTTTGTTACACACCACAGCCAATAAGATGCACAAAATCTTTTAAAACCTACATAAACAAATTGTATTTCAGGATTGCACATCCTTCATGCAGAGGATATTTTCTGAGCTTATATGAGGTTGTATTTAGATTTCTTTCTTCTCTCACATTCTTTGATCTGCTTATTACACCTTTTTTAAAATAAAAATGAGTTTCGAGACCACTATTAGATTGTGCTGACAGGCATAACTAGAGCACTCTGTTCAATGCAAAACAAATTATTCCCTCAGACTAGCTGTTTATACTGTTTACACAGTAATCATAGCTGGGATTTCAGCATTATGGTACATTCATCATAGTTTGACTTAATTTCTGAGACCTCTTAGCCTAGGAAGAACCAGGCTGTTGATTTCCTTTTTAGCATTTCAAAAAGCACACTCAGAATCTAGAATTTGTTTTCTGTTATTTAGCTATTGTTGTGAACTCTGAAAGATGATGAATGAAGGGAAAAGAATAGCTTTTTGCAAGGTGTCCGTTTTCTCCCAGTCGGGAAAGGACGTCTTTCCCCTCCTCACTGTAACAGTGGCAGATGCCAATCACATTCAATTAGTCTCACAGGATTCATTTTAAAACTCACATTCCCAAGTACAAAACTGGAGAGAGAGGTCTGGGCTTTTTTTAGCAGCCAACCGCTTTTTCCTTTGCAGCCTTCAATCAATCGATCAGAAGGGAGGGACCTGAGAGTGATGGTTCTAGATGTTCAAAGGAAAAAGGGTAAAACAATTTCTAAGTAAAAAATTGCTTTCTCCATTGCTTGAAGTGTCTACCACTATGGGACGTAGCAAGCAGTAATGATTAGTTTCTGGCCTTTTTGTGGACAAGGCTGTGCTAACACCTAGTGTATGCGATGGCAGCTTGCTGTCCTTAATCAAACAGTAACCTTGAATATTATATATCCTCTAACACTTCCAATTCTAAGCAGCCAATATTTTCTGGAAGCACAAGTTTCAGAAATGAAATTAGTTATGGAGGGGGAAGAGATATGGCCAATGTCCTCTGAGTGACTAAAGCCATTTAGTCCCCAGGTTTCATTTTAAAGTAGGTTAAATAAAAAGGTGCCCAGCACTATCCTTATCCCTGTGCATTTACCGTTTGATATGTTTTTTAAAAAATAACACTGCATCAGAAGAATACAGCATTTCTCTGTCCTCAGTGCACTTCGGCAATTCAGAGATAATTACTAAATATAATATGTAGGAACACAGCACTAGAGGGATGTATAGGTCAAGGAGCCCAGTCCCTTGATATCAGAGACAACCACATCACACAATCCCTTTAATGAACTGATTAAGATCCATCTGCAAACTAGTTAGGTTTTTGCCCCCAAAATCCCAGTGAAAGGTTTTTCCAGAACGTCACCTTTTTACTGATTAAAAAGCTGCTCCTAATTTCCATCTGAAATTTATTCACAGCCAGTTTATTACCAATTTGTTCTTGTGCCAGCACTGTCCTCTAGCTGAACTAGCTCCTTTCTCTCCCTGGTGTTTACTTCTCCGATGTATTTATAGGCAGCAATTGACATCCCCTCTCCACTTTCATTACGCTGGGAGAAATAAGGAGGCGATTCTGATACCCTCATGCAACCAAACTGCACCATCCCTGTGTTCAGCCTGACATCATTTCCATTGGAGTCCCTTTCTTGAACACTCCCAAAGTCCCCACCATATTCCAAAGGAAAACCCACTGCCACAAAAAGTGTCCATTTCCCCAACTTCTCAAGAACGCTCATCTTGGATCACATTTGCCTCATTGCTAAGAAGCCTGAAGAAAACCCCTGTAGTTGTATGTAGTTCATCTGCAGTTCTGCCCTCTACAAGTCACGAGCTTACAGCAGACATACTTGTCATGGACCCCTCTGGTTTTTTCAGTTTGAGAACCAAGTGCTTTATCTAAATCCAAGATTTTAAATCTCAAAGGTTATGGTTGGCAGACTCTTATCCAAAAAAGACCTGGGATAGGTGAAAGTTATGAAGGCCTCTCAAGCCTGGAACACTCGATGGCAGTGTCACACAGGAGCTGCAAAGCCCCTCCAAGCTCAGGTGCCCAACCCTAGCATGGTGGGTCACTGTGGGACATCACGGGCATTGGAGCATACAGGGCACCATGCAGTTACCTTGACTCCCCAGTCTGAAATGAACTGGGGTCATATCCATGGACTCAGTTCCTTGGGGATCCAAAAAGGGGCTTTTCCTTTCCCCAAAAATCCCCTAAGGAGATGAATTCCGGAGAGCACCTCACCTCGAGTGCCTCACAAAACATGGTGCCAGCTTTTTCCAAGCTTTGCTGAAGAGAAAGGCTTTTCTTCTTTGCATGGTAGTGCAGTGGTTCTAGAATTGGCTGGGCTACAAAATTCCCTCATTTAAATGTGGGGTTTCCAGCTCACATCGCTGCTGTGGGGACACCAAACTTACACAGCCACCGGGGCTTCTGAGCTAGCAAACCTTTGCACAAACCAGGCATCAGGCAGAGAAGATTCAGTAGGGCAGGACAGCTGCAGGGAGGAGGAGGATGGGCTTACCCTATGGCTTAGGCATCACCAGGATTCAATCACAGCTTGTGGCTGCTGGTTCTATATTATTAAACATAAAAGGATGTTGATTGTTGTCAAACATCAAAGGATGTAGTACACATCATCCCATTAAAGCCTCCAATCTGAACATTAGCATCTGTACCGCAACCTTTTGCAAATCAAAAAGGTAGTTTTCAGTTAGGTCATGCCTTCCACTTATATGCATTTCTACACTGTCTTCACATGACAGCTCTCCATAGGTTTTATTCAGAGAACCCAGATTCCTGTAACTCTACACATGCTTTTTACTCGGTGGAGGAGTACGATAAAACTTCAAGAAGTCCATCTAATTTATCTCTTATTGCTCATTTACTTCTGAGGAGAAAAAAAAAAAAAAGGAAGAAACTGCCCTACTGGATTTTACTTTACAGATCCTCAACAAGACCCGTTGCATCCTGTCATTTTCCCTTTTCTCTGAACTTTTAATATTTTTAACATTTAACATCGCAATCTTTAACAAAAATAAGGGAAAACCCAAGCCAAATGACATCAGACAGCAATCAAGACAAAAGGTTCATGGACAGATTAAATGGACGTTTAGGCTCCTTCCAGTACTTGTAACTGGCCTTCAGTGGCCTTAGAAAAAAATAATGCTATAACCTCCACGCCAGGTACTCCAACAAAAGAATTGAGCTGAAAGATTTAATGGGTTTGGGACACTTCCTTTCCTGCTGGGAAATATTTGTTATTCTGCACTTAAGAGGACTGTAACATCTAGTGGAGGCCGTGGAGGTGAAAGATTAGACAGTGGAAATTGGTACAGTGACAGCAGAGCAAGCTACTCCTGTAAAGATTTCCTCAACTCCCTCTCTGACTCCTGTTATTAGTAACGTAGAACCATAAATGTGAAGGGTACCAGAGCTCACCTGCGCCTGAAAGCTACAATTCATGGGTGACGTCTTTAAAATCACCACCATCTGAAATATTATCTGTTCCCCATACACTGGTTCTTTGAGGTTGAATTTTTTCTTATCTTCCCCCTTTTTCTCAGAGGTATTTCAGATTCATAACCAACTGAGTAAGCAACAAAATAAGTTGTCTAAAGTATAATAATAAAGATTGCACTAAACAGATCCATATTTTCTGAAAATAACCTAGGCCCCACTGGGACCAAAACTCCAGAGGATTGTCTATCTTGGGGTTTGTTTTCTCCACTCCCAACCTTGTAAAAAATATGTATTAAACCTACATTTTTATAGAAACACATGTATATTTTTAAACAAAACTTTCCCCAGGAAAAGATCATCCAGTCACAGGGGAAATTTCTGACGTACCCACACAGACTCAACCTCAAAATAGCCAGTAATCTGGAAGTTCAAAATAGGTCATAGCCTTCGCTCTGCTGTTTACCTTCAACAATAACCCTACCATCAAATTACTGGTAGAGAAGGTTTTCTTTTGAGGGAGTAAAGGTGGAGGGAGTTCATCCTAGTGCAGAAGAGGAGAAAAGCACTGATATTTGGAAATGGAAGATGGAAGGGGAAAAAAGCATTGAATCTAGGTATACCCCTTGTTGCTGCCTACTTTATTAAGATTCTTCAGTTTCTAAGCTTCAATCAAAGCATCCACATCTGCAAAGAAACATTTGCCATCTTCAAATAAAAACTTGTAAATTGGTCTCGCCTGTCCCAATTTGATGTCAGTCACGGAGAACTACTGACAATCAAACATACCATAATGTCACATGTGTACCAGAGCTGTCTGCTGAAGTCTCTATGTTAACTTTCTTCTCAAGCACAGATGCCACTGCTGCATATTAATAACCCCAAATATATAAAATTCTCTTTTCTTTTGAATAAATTACTTTCCAACCCTTGTTTTTCTATTCTCCCCAATGTACTTCCTCTAGATAAAGATGAGAGAACTACAGCTGCTAATTTATACCCCTTCTTACTTTGAATAAAAGTATTAATAAGTAAAATTTCAGCCTTAACATCTTGCTCTTAAGAAATTTAGTACAGCAGCAATTCGGTGTCCATAGTAGCGGATCCTTCATACAGTTGTGGTTACACTTCACATTGCATTCAGGAAATGCTACCTGTGAAGAAGGCCAGACACCAAAGTTTCAGGGAAAACATTAAAATATTGACATTGCAGTGATGGGCATTTCAGTGCTGGAGTTCGGTGTTTCTCAATAACGAGGAGAAACAATCTGAAAAGAGTCAAGTCAAGAGATGAACACCAGCAACAGCCATTTGGGGTAATGTGCTAGTTGGACTGAATTCAAGTCTCAGCATCATGCTCAAAAGAAAAGCAAGGTTTTTAAGTGGAGTGGAGTTTTTTTGCATTTATGTGAATTAAAAAACAAACAAACAAACAAAGTTGAAAGGCAACTGATTTTTTATCATCTGCTTCCTTGTGGCTATCTCCAGTCAGCAGAGCCTATAAGCCCTCTGAAACTACTCATCACTACACATCTCCTGACGGACTGGAGGAACCTTCTTTTATTCACTAGATTAGCTACAAAAAGATTAGGGATTTCGTAGCAGCCAAAGAGAGCACTCCAGCACTGTTCCCTAAGAACATGGTTTCTGAAACCTCTAATATGCATCTGTAGATTAAATAGTTCCTGTCTAGATGTCCTTCCCTCACCAGGCTGTGGGACTAGAAACTGGAATGTCCTTCCAGCAGGTCCAAAAGAAAGCCACACTGAATATTATAATACAAAAACTGAACTTCCTTCATAGATTGTCATCAAAATTCCAGAGAATGACCCCAAAGTCTGGATGAGGACTTCAATATAGAGAGGCCACTGTTAGTCAAGAGATGTAATTTCAGGTTCGATGGTTGCATGCTAACACCTTCTGTAAGTACTAAAATAGTGCTTAAAATAGGAGCACAAAAGCTTAAGGAGGAACCTGCATGTGGAAACATCCAGTTGAGATTTGCTTTTTTTTCTTACTATCTAGGATGACTTAAAGTAACTTTGATGCTTCAGCAATGCATTTTCTAAACAATTTACTTGATCTAAATTGGCAGCATTGTATTACAAATGAACCCACTGATACTGGTGTAACTGATATAGTTTTTATGCATCTAGCTTTGTTAAAGCCTAACTCCCTCCATCAAGCAATTAAGGCCATTTACAAGTGTGCAAAGTTAATTTAGAAATTATAAAATTAAGGCTAATGAACTCAATTATAATAAATGCATGGGTTAATAATTGTAGCAATTTCTCAACCCCTTCTTTATTTCTAGGTTTGGCTTAATAACGCACTCCATCTTACAGTGGCGATGGTGTAGCAGGATCTGATCTTCAGAATGGTTGAGAAAGCAGGGGGCAACAGAGCCAGGCTGGGAAGGACCGGCTCCCTCTGCCTGGCAGGAGCCCACCTGCAAGCCTCACCCCCCAGTGGGCTCAAGACCCCTGACAGTGGCCCACACCCCCAGCTGCATGACTCCTCTCTGCAGGGAGATGGGTACATGCATCTGTTCAGCAGATAACTCATTGACTCCTAATGATGAAACATGTTGGGAGTGTACAGCTTTCACATAATTGACCTAGAGCATGATGTGCCTCCTCTCTCATTAGGACTCTGAGGAAAAGCAACAGCCATCTGCTCCCCAAGTCCTTCCCTGAGTGCATGTGGCAGACGGCTGGGGCTCCTCAAAGCACACATGAACCAGCACATCCTCTCCCTCCTCTGCTGCATTCCTCCTGAACACACGGACACCCACACGGTGGCTGTGCCATAGAATCATAGAACCACAGAATGGTTTGGGTTGGAAGGGACCTTGAAGACCATCGAGTTCCAACCCCGCTGCCGTGGGCAGGGACACCTCCCACTAGCCCAGGTTGCTCAAAGCCTCATCCAGCCTGGCCTTGAACCCCTCCAGGGATGGGGCATCCACAGCTTCTCTGGGCACCCTGGGCCACAGCCTCACCACCCTCACAGGAAAAAACTTTATCTGAATATCCAATCTAAATCTACCCTCTTTCAGCTTAAAGCCGTTACCCCTCATCCTGTCACTACACTTCCTGATAAAGAGTCCCCTCTCCATCTCTCCTGTAGGCCCATCTTCCAGAGAGACTTGAAAAACCTAATTTTGACCACATCCACTTCCGCTCACTAGGGTTTTTTTCATTTCTTCTCCTTCTCTTGCCTGGAGTTTCTTTGTAGATCCAAAGACCTTGGTAATTTTACTCCCCTAAACACATCTGCTTTTTCCCAGACTGAAGTCCTCAAAATCCTTTGTGCAATGTCACACTTGGTTACTGAGAGAACGTTTTGAAGTGAGTAGAGGGTTTTAGCTTCAGAGACTGAACAGCAGGAGATGATTAACACTTAGGGAGCAAAGCTGTTTATTGTGTTTTAAATAGTGCAGAAGAGTTTGGTTTTTAAATTGCCTCTAATTAGTATAATGTACTTGTGTGTGCATGCGCACACCTGATCTCTACTTCACAAGCACCAAGGTCCTTATCAGACTACTGAACAGAAGCACCAAAATCCACAACATGGAAGGCTGGCTGTTTTTTTCTTCTACAAATACAGCTGAGATATGGGCCACAAATGACCTCAGAGCAAAACATCAGGGGGCATCAGTCTGCACCACAAGTGTCACACCAGCACCTTGGGCCAGGCAGAGGGCGTGGGAGCGTCAGAAGCTTGATCATGACCCAGTGATCACAACTGCTGCTGCAGGGCAAAAGGCAAATGTTGTGCTTGTGTTCACACTTTCCCAAACATCAGGACAGCTCGGCGTGCCTCTGGTTACTCAGCACCTCTCCATGGCCACATTAAGGTGACTGAGGTAGGAACCCCGGCGTTAACCAACAGGCACTTACTTCACATGTTGTTCATCAGATCCCTTCCCTACATTTTACTGAAGTTTCTGGAAGGAGATTCAGAAGCAAACCCTTACCCACAACAGCTGCAGGGTGTTTGTTAGCAACAGCAACTCTAACCTATACCAACACATCCATAATGAGAAGAATACTGCAATATCTCACCAACAATAATCCATGCAGCTTAAACGAGATCTTTCCGTAAGCAGCAAACCATCAACTGTATCTATTAGCCCTACAGGTACCTGATAAGAAGCAAATTAAAATAGGGGAGATCAAAGAAATGGGAAATCCTATTTAGTTGGCTCATATTAAATAAAGTTTTTGACTCAGGCGCACTGGAGACGGATGCTTAAATTGCTACAAATGGAACAGCCATAAAGACAAAATAGATTATTAAATCTTTGTGCCAATCATTCAGATAGAAGACCAGAGCCCTGCATTTTGAAAGCCTCTTTCAAACAACAGAGAGTGAGTGAAAGATATGACCAGATTTAACATTAAGACTTAAAATACCTTTTTGGTATCCATTCAAATAATCTCAAAATCTATTTCAGAGATGCTATCTAAAATGACAACAACCTTAAAATATGTTTGAAAGAAGGAGGCAAAATCTAAACAGTGCAGTCTAAAATTATGTATTGCGACATGACAAAGCAACCATGTTTCTCTAAAAAATAACAATAAAAATTTTCATTGAAAATGGTGTATAAAATCACCAAGAACTGGATTTATCCAAAGAAGTATCAGGGGTCACCCAGGTATAAATCTTGTTCAAAAGACGAGCATATTGTGGGGATGGTTGTCCCAGCCTGGATATGTGGGTGTACAAGGTTCAATCCCAGTGCATAGCTATCACAGATGGGAACGGTTACACAGAGCTATCCCTTCCATTTACTGGAGTAAAATATGACAGGTTAGACAGGTTCATGTAATGCAGAATTGATGATCACAGGCTGAATAAATGCAAGAGACAAAAAGGCAAGTTGGAATTCAGACAGAAATAACAACTGGCAAGAGCTCCTGGTTCTGTACCTCTGAGTCCAAATACTGGGAAAGGGTAATGGAGCGAAAAAAACGTATCTTTACTGATTTTAAGAAGAAAACACTTTTTTACTGGAAAACAAGGAAGGAAAAAATATTCCAAGTCTAGCATGACAAATCCCTCCAAGCTCCCTATACAGTACAGGAGTAAAGTAGACATCACCAATAGGACTTGACATATGCTTAATTTCCTCCTTTCACAGAGACCTGAAGAATACAGAATATCTGTACAACTTTATAGTGATATTATCTCACACTCTTAATGGCTTCTAATTATCCTAATGATCCAGTCCTCTCTGTAGATTGGAGATGCACTACGTGATTAAGGTATGGCTGAAAAAGTCATCTTAAATTAAAATTAAGAACCAAAAATAATACATCATATCTTGCTTCACTGTCAGACCGCCCAGCACAATTACAAATGCAACTTTTAAATCTGGGCATCTTTACTGGAGAAATCTGGGCCCTGAACAGTCATGCTGTTGGCCAAAGGGAGAAGATTTTGGAGGTGACTTGTCTTAAAAGAAGTGTGTAAAATCCTGATAAAACCTCTTCTGTCATCCTGATGGAGTCGATACCTGGCACTCCAGAAGCCCCTTGGTCTCTTCTCCCACCCTGCTGCACAGCCGTTCAGATCGATCTCAGCTCAGCACCTCCCCAAGCAGGCGCGTGCCAATACCCACGGCAGGTATTATGCACACACATGCCGCGGGGGCAATAACGCAAACACCTGCTGCTGCAAACGTAACTGCCTTTTTATTGCTCAAATACACCCATATTTTTTGGAAACTAAAATCATGATGCCACACACAGTGCCACAAACGCAGCTTCTGGGATGGCAAGTGCAGCAATTATTTACCTTATGGACCCTAAGTGATGTACAGAGCAGCATAAAGTGCTTCATGCTGTACAGTACTAATCATAAATCAGCCTAAAATAAATTAGTGCTCTTTTCAACTGTATCAAATGTGTACTTATTCCTTTACAGATAAATCACAGGTCTTTTACCCAGGGTAGCACCAAGGTTAAGATGATTAAGTAAGTAATTTCATTAACAATGATAAATGTTAACGATGATAGAGAGGGATTTTGGATACATTTGCACAGAAGCGGGTTATGCTGAAGGGCTACCAATAACCGCTGTTATGTATGAGTCAAATACATCCACCAGGACTTAAAGAACTGTCATTCCAAGTCATAGTTTAACTCCCAGATTTTACATTAGAGATGTGGTACACTAATACAGCACAAAATTGGATCACTTTCCCAGACACACAAATGCAGCCACTTGGGTTAAACACTGCAGCATAAAGGTGTTTCCTCTGGGCTTGGGTACAGGCACCAAAGTGTGTGTGGACGGGGACATGCTCTGCTGCCCAGCACCCACTGCATGCCCTCTGTGCCCCTCCAATCCTGAACCCCATCCTTCCCGGGACTTGTGCTTTCACAGTGTTTTTCACCAGAAACCTCAAGCCTGACATTTCCTTTCCTGTGCCACCAGTGATGCTCCCCACTTTCCTCATCTCTCCTGGGTGACTGTGGGGAGGGAAGGGGCAGGGGCAGGCATCAGGAGCTCCATCTTGAATCCCAAGCAGCCCAGATGGAGAGAGGCAGTCCTGGCTGGGAGGGGGCAGCAGCATTTGTGTGCTGGCAGCCCAGCCACAGGAGGAAGCTGGGTCTTCACCCAGCAAAGCTCTTTCTAAGCAAGTAGGCCAGGAACTGCTAAAAGGCTGGGTAAGGACTTTATGGTTAGGTTAATTTGCTTGTTATTTTTAGCTCTCAGATCGTAGCACTCTATTCCCAGAGTTAACATCAGCCAATACTTGTCTAAAGCAGGATCTCTATCAACAGCAAAGCAGAGTAAGTAGCTGGGTCTGAGCTCTGTCCGGGCTGCTGAGGCCACAGCGGGGACTGAAGGGACAAATTCAACCCCAGAGAGAGGTACAAGGCTGCTGCCCATGTGGTTTCCCCAAGAGCAAGCAGGCACAGCAGGGTGGTATGCAGTGGTGCATTTAAAGCACTTATAGATTACACCTGTTTGATACCGTGTGCTACAGAGCGTATCATTCAGCAGCTGCCATAAACGTTGTGGTAGAGGTCTTTGAAACAAATCAAATAATTCTGAAAACTAAGTATTTCCCATGGTTAACACTGCATTAGAAACAGCAGGCTTGCATTATTCAAGATTCCCCACTGCATTCTGGTTCTCATATACATTTATTTAGAAGGAAGGAAAGTGTGCTACTTTCTGCACCCATGTGTGACCAAAGTGCTTTAGCAAGACAGCTTGAACAGAATGTAAGTGTCTCCTTGCAATGCTTCCTTAAATGCTCAAAGCTGATTCAGGTTAAAAGCATTAGGGGAAGGAGAAAAAAACCAAACCAACCCCACCTAATGTGTGTACATGAAAACGCTGACTTCCAGCGCATTCAGAACTTAAAAACATGGAACCAATTTTCTCCAGAACTTGGAACTCCCCAGTGAGGGCTATAAACAAGCTAATTTGACATCGCTAGCTCCAGCCAGCTTAGATTTATGAGTGTGCACATATTTTATTCTGAAGATATGGGAAAAACATATTTTCCCCATGCGTGCATAAATCAAAACCAGCTGAACCAATTTTGCTTAAATTAGAAAGACAGAAAGAGAGAGGAGAACGAAGGATGGGTGATAAGCAAGGAAGGAAGGAAGGAAGGAAGGAAGGGAGAAGAAAGAAGGGAAAGGCTAAATACTGTCCTACTGAGCCTCTTTCTCTCTAGCTCCTCCATTCCTCCTTGCCATTCATACGACTATGTCTTTCCAGGACACAGATACACAAGCTGGCTCTCCCCGCGAGGCAGATCAAACCTCATCCATCCCCACCACAGGAATGGTCTCTGGCAGATTCTGCAGGTGCCATTTCAGACCCTCTGACTCAGAGACCACCAAGGACTTCACCATTGCTCATGATTTGCAGCTACACTTCCTCCATCACATTAACCTAATCATCCCTTCTGTGCTTTTCAGAGGCAGGAGCTGTAAGTCTCAGGGCACAAGGGAGGGTGTTACAATATAGGATAGGGAACAGAAAGGAGCAGGGGGAAAGAATGGAAGAAATGATGGTGATCCTGTGCAGCCTGGCCTCAGCATGGGCTGGGTACAGGGCACTGCTGCAGGGAGCTGTGGGTGCAGCATGTAGGTGCTCACCAAGTCTCACCGAGGATATCCATTACCCTCCACTGTGCTGCCAGGAGTTATCTCTACGTCCTCACTGATGCTCTTCCCACTTCCCTTGCAGTACCATGGCACTCAGTTTGCAGTCCCACAAAGCTGGCAGATGCTGGGCACTGCATAGTAGCTGAAGGTGTTTTGGTTTTTTCACTCTCATTTTAAACCAAAGATCCAGTTAGTGCCATAACTCCAATGCTAGCTGGAAAGCAACAGCTGGGAGAGGCTGAACTTCACAGACGAAATTATATACTGGCCAGTGCAGCATCTGTGCCACCCAAACCATCCACTGCTTTCTGCAGGGATCTGGAGTATCAGGGACAGAGAGAACGCCCTGCTAGGATTTTTAATTTTCCTTCCCTTCTCTTTGATGCTCTGTTCCCACTCCCACCTCAGGTTCATCCCTCAGGAAAGCCCTCTGCCCCTTAGCTCACCCATCCCACCCTCCTTTCCCTGTCAGAGCCACTGCAAACCCCAAAGCAGTAAATGCTGAGGACGCAGAGAAACACAGGACTCAGTAAGAACTCAGTAAAAGTCTAAACTTTATCAGGCCACTGCCCCACCCCAGCACTGCCACCACCAGCAGGTGTTACAGCCTATTGCCAGTTTCTGAGACGCTCCCTCTATTGCTGTGCCCTCTTCACTCCCAGTACAGACCTCCCATAAAAGTCTGCAGTGCTGCTTCCAAATCTGGCTTCTAACCTTCCCTGAACCCTGTCCCAGCTCCCCGAGGGCTGGGCAGCAGATGCTGTGGGGATGCTGCTTGCTGTGGTCTGGTGACAGCACCAAGCACCCTGCACCTCTGTAGCTGTCCCTGACTGCAGCCTCTGCCCCAGCAGCTCTTGCTCCGTGGAATGGGAACAGCGTCTGGGACACTGAGGCTGCCACATGTATGTGTCAGTCCCAGCTATTACGGTCATTTATAGTTGATGTCTACAGTGCCTGTTTAGCTAGTTTGTTTATAAATAAATTTGGAATATCCAAATTACAATAATCCACACAGATTTTAAGGAATTTAGTATGTAAAATGCAAATTGGAAAGTAAATGAAAAATTAAATGATTGTGAGAATCAGTTTTACCATGCAGAGTCAGTTTCATAATAAAAATGAGAATCATAATCCTACTTTACATATAATTTTCTGCAGGGTTGTGTAATTTACAATTTACACAAAGCAACAGGAAGATTAAAGACATCTTTTGGATTAAAACTAAAGTGCTCAGTAGACTCCCTGCAGTAACAGTTTATTACACCCTCTGCAGCTCTGAGGAAGCAAAAGAGCATTTGTCCAGGGAGTCAAGGGTGGCATTTCCAATATATTTACTTGGAGAAGGCACAAGCAACAGGTATAAACCCTTCCAAATCTATCCCCCTCCCATCCTGGACGCCTTCCAGGCAGCTGCTTGGTAGCACCGAGTCCCTCTGTGCTCTGCCGAGCGCTGCCACCCCTCCTGCCCACCACAGTCAGCAGCCCCCAGTGAGCTGGCAGCCGGCCCCTGCCTGGCTGCCCAACACGGTGCCCTTCCCAGAGCCTCACAGGTGGATCAGGGAAGGCAGAGTCTTTGGCAGGGGCTGTGCTTTCTGCTCTTTCTTCCCTTGCACGTATTTTAGAAACTCTCATGCCATGAAGAAAGGCAAGACGTGGGACACTGCAGAGGTAGAAGTGTCCCATTCCAGATGAGTACCCACCCCAGTAGTCATGGGGATGCCCTAAAACATCAGGTCTGCAGAGAGCTCTTCTCCAGCATGAGATTCTGACATTCTCACATGCACTGCTGTGCGCTCTTCCCCTGTTTTTAAGAGGAAAATAACTGCAAGAGGTACTTTTAAAAAATTCCCAAACACTATTAGTCTTTCTGAAGAAAGTATGACTATATGAAGTCACATAGGAGAGAGCAGACTTTCACTGGGGCTTGTCTAATTTCTTTGGATAATATCTCCTTTTCATAAACATCTGTGTAGAACAAAAAACTAAAGTGCCACTAAGATGGCAAACTCCTTGCACGTTTGAGTTAGAGGATGCCCCAATTCTTTGCCCATCAATGCCTTTGAAAGACTGGTATATTGAAGAGAAATCCAAATCTGGACATATGAAACCCCTGTATTTATTTTTAGCAGCATTGTGACTACTCACTGTACAAGAAAATAAAGCGTTAAATGATTAGTTAAGAGTATAAATCCATGAAATGAGCATTTAGGGTCCAAGATATATAGCACAGATCTCCAGTGATCCAAGCAAAGTTGTCCAGGGTGCACAGTGTCTTATGAATTCAAAACAGAGTAGATTAATTAATTCTTTTACGTGTGTCTTAGGTAAACACATCAGCTTAAAAACCATGTGGGTATCTTAGAGACAGATCTAAAGACAGCAGACACATTTCAAAGAGCTACTCATCCTAGAAAATGTTTAGTGCCCCACAAAGAGCTTCCTACTAAGCAACTAGTGTGACTACTTGCAAGAGCAAGCATCATTCCAGTTTGCAAACACTCAGCATCAATTATCTTTCAGTAAAAGAAACCAGTTGCCTAGGCTCCTAAATCATACTTCAGATTCTAGTATTTGTTCAGAACAAGAGACTTACCAAGAGCTTTACTTAACACTCTTCATATACCAATATTTATCAGCAAAATGCCCCGAATTACACAGTAACACTTTCTTCCAAACTTTAGCATGTTTGAGAAAAAGGTTCATGAAAGAAGCTCCAGATTATGCTGGCTCATCACAGATTTTCATGACCATAAAATATTACATTCAAATACAGAACAAGCCAGAGGTCAAACAAGTTTCTGCAGACATTTTTCTACCTTGGAAGCTCAGTGAGAGATACGTTAATGTACAGGGTGCAGGTGTGATTTCTTGACTGCACAGATTAGTCACAATGTTCACAATAGAGCTCTCCTGAATGCCTTTATTTCATTTTAAACACGCATCTGTGCATCTCCCCTAGACTGCAAGGCTTAATCTAACTTTGGAGTGCCAAATGAGGGGACTGGGACAATCAGATTTGTCGTATTTCCCAAGGTGTCCAAGCTTCATTGAGCATTTCTGTCTCCAGTGCTTAGAAGTGCTCAGTGTGCCCTGGGAGCTGTGCCCTGGGAGCTGTACTTTGACAGCAACAAGAACAAAAGCTCTGGGGTCTCATTGGGCACCTGTGTTCCCTTTCGTTCCTGCCCCAAAGTACCCCTTCATGCCATCCTTTTCCCACTGGGGCATGGGAGAGTGACACCCACCCCACACCCATGGCCAGTTCACCTCTGCTCCCCCCACACCTGGGAGGGCTTCTGCTCCAAGCTCCCACCCCTCTCACAGACCCACAGACCCTGTAATCTGCACACAGAGATTTTAAAGGGATGTGGATGAAGAGGTAACCCTGGGATTCGGTGAGAGCTGAGCTAGACTGCAGGGCTGTGGGCTTCTCTGCTAATGACCCCCCTCTGCTTGCCCCCTCCCTCCACTTGTGCCCTGTGGGTCTCCAGCTCCTCAGCAGCATAGTGAGGAGCCTCACTAAAAGTATTTCTGTATTTTCTACGTTCCCTAAACAAAATCCATGCTTTAGACTTCAAGAAAGCTCTCCCAGGAGCACAACCCAAAGAGGAGTTGGTTAGTTCAGCACCATTCATTATATGCCCCAAATCAAATCAATATCCTATTCCTTCCATTGAACAACCTGGTTCCCATTCCCCACAGCCCTTTTATCTCGACCACGACTTAATGAGTCCTCATTAAAATGCATGGCTCTGTATGCATATGTAAAAACTTGTTTCCCATCTAATTCCTACTCTCAGTGAATTGCTCAAAGTCTTCCTGCAAGTCCCTCTGCGACTACACAGCAAAAATTGCTTCTGCTGTACCCTCATGGGCTGCCACCCGCTCTCAGCACAGGCAAACACATGGTCCCCACTGGGGGACAGCATGTGCTAATGAAAGGGCCTTAAAGTTGCTAGGTGTCGTGGCAACTTTAAAGCTCTCTGCTGGAGCAAAGCACGGCAAATAAGTCGTCTTCCCCAGGGCATTTATGGGACATGGGAACCACAGCGCTGGCACGCTGGTCCTGCATATACTGAGAGCATACACTGCTCTCAGGAACACATCCATTTTTTCTTCCTATGTTTTTTGCATTAGTTTCTCACAGCATCAAGTCTATAAGCCTGTGCCACATAAAGTTGTTTGCTGGTATTTCTCTGGGTTCAGAGTCCTTAAACTACACTTTAAACCTACCATCAATGTTTTCACTGCATTCCTATGCCTGAAGTCACTAATCACTGGGAATAATGGTCTGGTTTTAATGGAATAAAATGCAAGCAAACAGCAAGCTCTCTACAGCAGCTTACGCCTGTGGTTTATCTGTGCAGGGGACAGTACCTGCTTCAGCTCACGGCTTGCAGGCAGGACAGAGCAGGGCCTGGGTGGCTGCAGCTCGCTCCTGCTGCTTAGCCCCAGTTTCAGACAGTGGATGTGGTATTTCTCGTGTGTATACAGCACAAAAATACACTCATATTAGAATGCTTTCTGTGGGTGAGTTGTTCTGGAGGTGAAGAACAAACCAATTACCAGCAGTTTAGTTCTAGCGCAAATCATAGTCCAGTAAAATGTGTTACTGGACACAGCAATTTCAAAACACAGCTAGGATACAGAGACCAAAGGTACTGTTGCTAAGCCCCTATTTCCTTGGGCTGGCAAAAACTGTCATCCTTCTCATCAAAAACTGGGGGTCGAGAGGGAGGGAAGCTGTTCAGAGGTTGGGTCTCCAGTCCCCATCACTTATTACATTTTTTTGCCAGTTTAATTACTAGAAGGCAATCTGCAGCTCAGGCAGAACACTTCAAAATATTCCTATTCTATACCATATACCTACTCTATTTTCCCCTGTCCCTTGCAAATGTACTCCCTTCCTAAGGAAGCATATCTTAAAAGACAGGCACAGTCCTTAATTCAAACACAGTGCAATTGTAACAGCTCTTTAGTATTCATCATCATTTTTTAGGAAAAAAAATCATTCTATTATAGATGCACACAGAAGAGTAAAACCAGTAATATGAATGAGGACACAGCACATTAAAAATGTAAATTAAGAATTAAATAGCAAAACAATGGAGTTCTGCCAATATTTTTATAACCATACAAATTGTTCATCAGTATCCAGTGTCATGTTGGCAGATTTGATCAACAGGGAGTATAAAGCTGGAGACAAGATGATAGAGTATCCATTCTAAAGGATGTATTCTCAGCACTGTCCTGGCTGTTACACATTCTCATGCTTTAAAATAGAGAGGTGAACACATTTGGAGCATAAGCAGTGTGTTACAAAAAGGAGGTGTTTTTTTTCACAGGTTGTGAAAAATTGGACTCTGCTTTACACACATTCATCTGTAAGCTTTTGTCATGAAAAAAGCAACAGCCCCTGTTATAAAGCCTCCCAGAAAGAACTGCTGTCAAAACATGACTATATGCTCAAAGTCCTTTTTGTTTCAAACCATGTGGAGTGTAGTAAATGCAATATTTTTATGCCAGCACCATCGTGCAAAGCACTTAAATTCCTACACCAGAAAAGCAGAGTTCACCAATAAGATGTGTATATAATGTGTTCCTGTTTCCAGGTGTTCTCAAGAAAGCACTTAATGCACAGGGTTTTGACACCTTGAGCGAACACCAGAGTTTTCACAGGACTGCGAGGGGGATGTGAGCCCCACACGTCCTCCCCAGGAGGGAGGCCAGATCTCCTCCCCATCACACTGATACAGGCTGTGATCGCAGCCACTTGTGGGGAAAGCCCGGGAAACTTCCATTTGGCTCTTTCAAGGAATCTAAGGAGAGAAAAGGCAGCATTTCAGTCTAGAAATTCCTAGTTATAAAGCAGGAATTGACTTCTCACCCTGAAATCATCTGTCCCCACATCATTTGGTGTAACAGCTGTTTTGCTGGAGGGATCTTTGAGCAGACATCCAGGGGACTACTGCTTCCACCAGTATCATGGTTCCTACCCTCTCCCTAACAGCACCTGGAGACAAATACTCACTAATGACAAACCAGGTGTCAGGGCAAGGTAAGACAGGGTTACTAATGAGGGATGAGGCAGAGCAGATCATCTGCTTGCTCATGCAAAGTCAAAGGCCATGCTGGCGATCAAAGACAGGGTCTCCTAGGAGTAAAGTCTCGTACAATGCCACAAAGCCAACAGGATTAATACATCGCAGAGCTTTGATTTTCATAACAGAGCGATGAGGAAGGGGAAAGGCTGATTCAGCCACACTTAGTCTTTGAGAGATGCCAGTTACAGAGAAGAATGTAGCTTGTTCCTTGCCATAGAGTTAATTTCATGGCTGAAATTCAACTTGGGGCACAGGCAAGCATCATGTGAAAAACCCAGGGAAAGCATGACAAGCCAATGTCATACCGTGGGGTTGCCTGACCTGCAGGCCAGCATGCTGCAGAGCTGGGTCAGCACTCGCTCTGCCACAGCCAGGCAAGCAGGATGTCCTGAGAGGTTTTCTGAAATGAGATACAGTGACAAAGCAGCCGGCAGCAGCTGTGTGGGAAGGACAGCATGCAGAGGACTCACCCTGCCAGGAGGAATGACACTGTTTGACAGCAGATGTGATCGCCTGTCCCTCTATGGGGTCCCTCCTGGCCCCCCATCTCCCACTGCCCCTGGGATACCCAGTCAGAAGTGGTTTGCATCCAACCAGCACATCTTGATTGATCAGTAAAAAGGCAAAAAATGGACGTTCACAACAGGTGACTGCTGAACAACTCTTAGAGATATACACTGATGACATTTTAAACCCCAGTGCAAGCACTACGTAATTCATGATACCCACTGATACAGGGCCTGGATAAGAACAGGGGACGTAAGGGTTAATATGGGAATAGCAAGAAGGCAATGAGGAGGGAAATAGCTAAGATAAAGATGTTCTTAGGTTTGCTAGAAAGTAGATAGTTTGTATAACATGATGAGCTGAAGTATAGAGTTTCTAGGTTTACCAGTACAAAACTGGTTGGGACTAGACCTGCGGTTTGAACAACAGCCAGTGAGTGACTGAGCCTGCGCGAAGCTCGAGGGTTACAATCGGACAGGAGGAAGAGGAGTCTGACTTCATCCCCAAAGACCCCAACGACCACCACCAGAAGGCACTGCGCAGACTCAACTGGGAGGAGATTATGGAAATGCTAATTTTAATACGAAGCGGGGACAGGTAATGCATATGTATAGGCGTATTACGAAATATTATGAATATGTAATTATTGGTTCTATAAATTTAAGATAACGACGCCATAACGGGTACACACAATAGGAGGAGCGATCCCCTGTGTGCCCGGCGCTGAATAAACATCCCTACTTTACAATCTATCAGATTGTGGAGTCTGTTTTCCGCACGTCACCACTATATCAAAGCACAAGGTAAAATGGATGTGTTGCTTTTCTCTCAGGAACCTGAATTTCTATATTATTCAAACAGTTTGGGAGGTGGGAGGAGAAACCTGAGAGCTTTAAGGTTTATACTTTTTTCCTAGTATATTGCCAGGAAGATAAAATATGTAGTGGCTTCATATTCCCTAACCATATTTTGGACAATATGCTTCATCCTCTATTTGCCACAGAAGTTGTGACACTGCAGTCAGTCTTTGAAGAATAAAGTATGCATTTTTCATGGCAAAAGATCAAAAAAATATCATTTTTTATTACCCTGCCATTGGTTAAGTCAAGCTCTGGTAATTAGGATACTGGATATTTATGAGGAGCTATTCTGCCTTTATTACAGCTTTAGGTGCCTGTTGACAGATGCAGCAAGACAATTTACATTGATGTGTGAATTTGCCAGTGTTTCAGTCATAATATCCAAGTCTAATTCTATTAGAAAAAGGGTCCATATCTTACTCTTGGAATATATATTTTCAATTAATTCTGTTTTTGTAGCATTTCCTCTGGCATTCTATCATTTGTGTTCTGATTGAACAGTAGCTCCAATTAAAGTCCAGAGGGTAACTGGATAAAAACAGGATATTAGATTAGAAAGGCAAAATGAACCACTATAATCTCCTAGTCTGACCTGCTCAATAAACACGGGCCATAGGATTTTCCCTCTGAATCGATCCCTGTTGCCATTGCAGCATGGAGGAAGCAGGGGAGAGCAGCTCCTTCCCCAGATCACACTGGCAGGGAGACATTCAGTGACAGAGAGCAAGTTACCAGCACCCACCCAGGTGAGGGGCGAAAGCATGGCTCAGTGCTAGTCTCTTTTCTCTGTGTACCCCCTCGGTGTTTTTTTTTTTTTACTTCTGACATTTCACTTAAACTAGGACTGAAGTCTGTTTACAAATATTTACTTCCATTTAGAGGATTATTTTTGTTTTATCCCAAATGAATTTTCAGTCTTACTATTGATGCTATGTGATAAAAGTGCACTGATCCATTCTCTGTTAATCTATGTCTATTCTACAAGTAAATGGTTCAATACTTCCTCTAATGATCTGTACATTTCAGATTTACTTATGCCTGAAAAAGCTCCAGCAGAAGTTTATGGGAGCAGAACCATAAAATCAAGCATGGAGCGATATATAATTGCAGTGGACTATATGCTTGAGACCACCGATTTAAGCAGAGCCGAGTAAAACCTTAATGCCTTCAATGACAGACACTTGAAATGTCCTGCCTGTCTCGAGCGTTTCCAGGGAGGAACAAGACAGAGGAAAGCTATATCATTACAGCCTTGGCATTTACTCACATCAACATCATACACCTTTCCTGCTCATTGCCAACAACAGTTCAGTGACTACTAGATGTGTTATACCCCCAGAGATGGGAGGGAAATTTGACCCTCACAGCTGAAATGTCTCAAGGCCCCGTATCACACAAGGAGCCCAGGCACATCATGAGCAAAAAGCAGCTTACCCTTCTGGCTGAGCCCCCAGTGAGCCTCTGGAGGGTTTCTTAGTGCTAAGGAGGAAAAGGTGCCACAAAAAGAAGGTGAAGAGCAGTAGTACTGACTTTTAAAGTGGGAAGTTCAGGGTAATTTATTCTAGCAACAGCCCTTCACCGTTTCACCATTAATCTACAAGGTCCTCCTTACTCAAGATAACAGAGGGGAAAAATGTTTTAAATCACACATCCTTTGCACAACATGGTAAATTAGGGCTAAGCACTCTAAATAACCATGTTTTATTAATAGGATATTTACAGCACTTAATGGTGCTTTGGCATTTTGCTGTAACGGTCAACACATTTTTTCCCAGGAAGACTTTTAAGTTAAGCCACATGCTTTGTTTTGCTCTGACTTCCACCTGAAACATTCTTCTGGGTCAGAGATATTTACAACATGGATGGTTGGAAAAGAGCTTAAAAGGAATAGGTGGATGAAGAATAACACTGTTTCTAACTTGACCTTTAATAGGTTTTCAGAGGGCTTTAATACATTCTCCCAGGTTTGATAGTGAATATGCTCCCTTGGCCTCACTGATGGGGTGCTCTATCAGTTGAGGTAGGTGTGAAGGGGAACATATACACGGCGAAAGCAAAGAGCAGTGTTTAACCCTGCCACACGTCACATTTGAATAAGACATCATTAGGAAGATGCCCAGTAACTTTTCAGTGAGTTATTACCTTCTGAGGTCTGTGGGATTACGCATTAAGTACCCAAATTGAAGAAAGTCTGGAATGAGATTAAAGCTATGAAGCTTCAAAGACACAGGAAAGTCTATCCACAAATCTGGAGGAAGAGCAGAAGAACAGACCAGAAGTTACTTTCTACAAGTTTCTCACTTGCAGAAGTACCTGTGGAAGATAAGGTTTTACAGGCTTCTTCTGCCTGGCAGACAGGATTTTTCTCCTAGTATGAGAAAAAGCAGTGTAAGATTTTTTAAATACAACTACTTTAACCAAAGTAGTTGGTTAAGATTAACCTTTCTTTTATATCTGCTTTGACCAAAAAGCCACATCTGAAAGAGGTTTGACAGCACTCAGATCTCCCTAGCACATCGATCTGCTGCATGTTAAAGAGACACTCAAGTTAACGAAATAAGGACAAGTTTGAAGCTCTGCAGACATGAACAGCAAGGAGCAGGGTTGCCAAGACGCTGGCTATGGGACAGTAGTCCATGGGGACCTGATCACTGTGCACACAGGACACCTGAGACCTGGGGAGAACAGGAAGCTGCTTTTGTACAGGCACAGATACACATGGCACTGATACCTAGCAATTAGCATAATATGTCTTTATTTCAAGATTCCTGTCTTATGGCTCCCAGACCCAGCTTCCAGAGTAAAACTCACCCCACAGCCATGAGCTATGCCAGCAGCTGTGGGACTGTGATCATATTCCTCACTATTCAGGCATAATGCCATAATGTCTTCTTATTAAGTAGTTACACCATCTTCTGTTGTAAATTCTTAACTCCTACTTAGACAGCATAATCTGTCAGTTTGTGAAAAGTCGGAGTCCATCCAATAGGAGCACTAAGCACCCTGTAAGCCCCAAATAGCTTGGAGAAAGCATGATCAGCAGCTGCCTCCTGCGGGCCTCCAGCCTCTGCAGAGAGCTTCAGTTGTGGCAGTGTATCACTGAAGGCTTCCGTTGCCAGAGCCAGTGGTGTCTCCAAGGCAAGCTAAACTGTTCCTCTAAAAGGCAATTAGAAATCCACCCTGCAAGGCACAGGGCAAAAAAATGCTTAATTCTGCAAACAGACTCAATCATTACAGCTCAGGCCTGAGCGATGCCATTATTGAGGCTGGTACTGAGAGCAGCCGTGAGCTTCTGCACCACAGTAGTCATCAGACTTCTGCTCAAGGCATTCAAAGGAGGAGCAGACAGTTTGAGTCCCAGTACAGGCTTTGCTTGGGATAAAGTCAGCATTTCTGTTTAACCCCTTTCTGACCTCTGTGTAAAATTAAGGTGCCTGGAAGCAAAGCAGAAAAAGTAATGAAACAGTTTATTGCTCAGTTCTCAGTAAGCAAGGACATCAGAAACTTTCATTACAGCAACCAGCAGCTACAGTAAGATCAGTCTATTTGATGTTTGAATTAGAGGTTAAGGGCGGAGGAAAAGGAGAATTTCACTGTTTGTGATAAAACTCATCCCTCTCTCTGGATACTGCTAAGCCATCCCTGGCAGGGATGGACTTTTATCCCTGGCTCAGACTTCTGAAGAACAAATCTTTTTGCATTTTGAATGCACCAGATGGCATGCCTTTACAAAAGTGGCCTCCAGGGAAGATACCTCTAAAATCCCTCGCTGTAAGGACTTCGCTCCCTCTCCTCCACCAAATTACTCAGTTCAGGCACTGAGTAATGCAGGACAGAAGCATATGCCTTTCCTTTGGCAACTGCATTGTGTTATGCTATTAAGAAATATGCCCAAACTGCCCTCTTTTCAGTTCAGTATATTGTGTGTCTCCTAGATTGATGGATACCTCAGATCAAATAGTTCTACATGGCCTAGACTGGGGTAATTGGATTACATTTATGTGAAACCCAAAGTGCTAGGTGTTCTCAGGGGTGATTTTCTTTTTCAGACTTCCATTAGAGTCCCAAGGAAACCAAGTACAAAAGCCTAAACTAATCTCACATTAAAAACGATTTTTTTTTTCTATCAAGTTGAACAGGGAGGTTGACTTTTAATGGGAGTTGCACAGCTGAGAGACTAATGCAAAGAAAAAAATCCCCATACTCCTTACCCCAAGGGAAGAACTTGAAAAGGAGAGAAGTGAGGAAATCTGCGTTAATGCCCACACATGTGCTCAAGCTCACCCTGCTGTGCCCACGGGTGCTGGTAGCCGGTAATCCATACAGTGGCAAAAAGCAGGATAATTGGACTATACTCTAGCAAATAAAACACACTTACAAGGAGCAAGAAATCATTATCCTTACACTACTGAAGGGTCTGAGGCACGAGACTGTACAGCTTGAACAAGGTCACTCAGCAGGACCATAGATGAGCTGAGACCAGAGCCCAAGTCTCAGACTTCGTAGCCAAGGGGCAAATGTGTTTACAGCTGACAGGTGCTGGGAAGATAAGCTGGTAAGTTATTGGCAAATTTGCTGTTCTAACTTTGCTGTCACAGTGGAAGAGGAAAATGTCTTCCATCTTGAACATAATAAAGGAAGATATTTGTGGCACATTTTAAGTGCCTGAGATATCTGTGAGATGTTTCGAATGGCTACTGTGAAAGGCCAAGGATGCATTTCGATGTGCCTGCTAGGAAACACAAGGCACAATCAAAACTGCCGGGTGAGAAAGTGTACCTATTACTCCTCATTCCCAAAGGAGGACTGTTCTCACAGTGCCTGGATCTGTGCCCTGCAGCTGGCTCAGGACCAAGGTGATTTCTTTGAACTGTATGATTTCCAAATTCTAAATAAGCATTTTGGACTGTGACAGGATTTTGTTATATTTCTAAAGGGAAAATATATTCTTGCTTGGAAATACAATTCAGAAAACCTTTTCAAGACTACTCTGGAGCAGAGGGGAGAGCATTCTTTCACAAACAGGAGGGGTATTAACTATTTTCCATTATCTTACTAATTGTCTCATAACATCTCAGCAGCATTTATTTTGCTTAGTGCAATGCAACTGAATTACATCTGAATGGGGAGTAATTAAACTAGTTCGCTCTTTTTATTTTGTCTCCCTCTTAGACACAGGCCTAATTCGAATTCATCTTGAATGCAGTTGCCATAGAATGTACTGTACTTGGGGCTGAATGACAGGGAACATGGAGTAGTAGTTTAACCTGATGGGCAATTTGGGAAAAGAAACACATAAGAATCCTGGTAAAACGGAGACGGGAAGGCTCCTCTGACTAGATTTTTACTTTTCTTTCAGAGAGACAGTCATTCATCAGGGCAACTATCCATAGTGTCTCAGAAATTAGCTAATTTTCAGATTTTTGCATGTGCTCACAACCCAAACCATGTTGCATAGGTACCTCACTGGCTGTTCATACGTACAACGTGTAGTGCCCATACGTCAGCTTTGGTTTCAAGTTGACAAATACATGTAAATTTGAAAAAAAGGCCTTGCAAATCACTGCAAAGAAAGGCCACACGGCTCAGCTCCCGACTGTGGGAAAGCAGCATGTGAGTAGAACAGCAGTTGTCCCTTGTCTCACACCTCACACAGATGCAGTTTTTGGGTGGCTCCTGAACCGCCTACAAGACAAGTCAACATGCAAGAACTGGCTTGTGCTGGCTGAGCTGTCCCCTTCACACATACCAAGTTTTCCTGGTGTGGCTGAGCCCTGTCATGTCCCCAGGGCACCTGTAACAGGGCACTCCCTGCGCTCCCAACACTCTCCTGGAATTTTCCTCATAGGGGTGGGGGACATCTTTTAACTTGGATTTTTTTTTCCTCTTGGCATCATCTTGTTTGTTTTTCAGTGATTGATGTCATTTTTATGTTTGGAAAGGAAATTAGTCAGAGCTCAAGGGTAACAGCAGTAATTCTGGTACCGCAGTGGGTGTACACTTCTGGGCTTGCGCATGTGAGAAGTGAGGTCAGTGTGCATGAGTGGGCATTAGGGAGTGTCACCATGGATGTGACACAACCTGGGCAGCCCTCATGCTAGGCTGTGCCCCCCCTTCTTCCTTCTCCCCTGCCACACATGGGTTTGCTATTTATGGGCTGAGAGGGACAGGGGACACCTCAGCTGTTGATGTTGCAGATCAGACCAAACCATCGTGGCAACGCCTTTTGGCTTCATCCTCCATATATATTAGGGCCTTTGTATTCCTAAGTGCTGAGATAAAAAGACCAAGAACTTTTATTTTACTCTTTGCAAGAAAGAAATATTTTTAAACAACAAAATTGTTCTAAATATCTCCAGTTTGATGAGAAAAAAAACCCTGGACTTCAGTTCTGAAGCAAATGGGTGACCCTTTGTTCCCTATCCAAACCCCCATTCCTCTCCCCCATGCTCCCTCCCCATAACTGCATGGTCACCCACCCTCAGCCCCATTTCAGCTGATAACAAGGAATGGAGAAACACTGGAGGGAGCACAGAACAAGAACTAAAACACTGAGGAAATGGAGGAAAATTATTCCTTTCATTGGAAGATTTTCCAGCAAAAGAACACAAAGGATTTTTCTTTTTTAGGTTTCAAAGACAGCTCTAGACCTGAAACAAACCCTTCAAACTGGGACTCAAGGAGGGTTGATTTCTCATCAACCTGTCAAAATTCATTCCAGAATAAGCTGCCAATATGGGCTGGACAAGTCACGTATAAATGGAAAGGAAGAAAAATCTAGCACTGAAAGTCATACAAGGAAGCTTGTTGGACCATGCATACCTTCTTAAAAATCAGGATGTTGAAAGTAACAAGCCCAGTAAATCACTTTTAGTATAAATGTTGTGTTTCTAAATTTGCCCCAAATGGAAAAAAAAAAAAAAAACAAAAAAACAACCTGAAAATCTAAAACACTCTTCTTAAAACCAAGCAACCAAATCAACTCATACTTACCCAGTAAGGATATTTAACTTGGTACCTATCGTAAGAATATCTTCTGCAAGAAATGTGGCAATATGACAGTGGATCGATGTATCATTGAAAAATTTACCTATAGATCTGTATTATGACAAGCACAAAAATCTATCTACACTACAATACAGTTCTTCATAATAGATTTTGATAGTTGGATATGCAGAAGCTGTCATGAATACGAGTGGAGGGAAACCCTCTTTCCAGCTATTCTGCAACACAAATCTTTGTGTGTGTCATTGAAATAATTTCTGTGGCTTGTTAAAAGAAAAAGATAGCATAGTCCCCGAGTGTAAGGGTTACAAATTTAGCAAAGTTATTGCTAGTAAACATGCTTATTCTCAAAAGTTGTACAGAATGAAACTTGTTAAATAAAATCACGGTGATGGTGCCATTGAGACAGAACAACCTAAGGGAGGGGCTAGAGGAATTAAATTAAATCCTGTTTACTTTTGATTTGGGGGAAGAAAGGGAGAGTGAGGGAGAGAGTTTGCTACTACTGAGCACTGAGAAAATTGCTGTTTACTTCATAACTGCAAAGGGGTAAAAGTAGTTTCAGCTTTAGAACCCTAATTGCAAGAAGGTTACATAATATATAGCTCTGGCCAGACTGTAAGCAGAGTATATGCATATACTTTGGTCTATGGTGCTGGGGCATGGAAAAGGTGTTTTAAAAAGAAAAGCCTTAACTGGTTCTCCAAAAGAAACTAACAGGCAGCTGGACAGGAGGATAAAAATTTGAAGTCATAAAAGCTTTGGTTGAAGTCAGAATCCTGACTTATGAAAGAAATAAAATCTCTATGAAGCTGTGGATGGGCAATTTCCCATATAGAAAATCTTCTTCTGTCTAGTGCTTTCTGTTATTAATAGTTCCTGTGTTTCAGATTATCTTCATCTGTAACAGTTAACAAGTAATATGGCTTTATGAAGCTGCCACCTCTTTCTCCAACCAGAGAATTAAAAAGTCCTATTAGGCCTAGATCCAAAACACGAGAGCAGACAATATTAGCTCTTCCTCAACCAGACAACCAGACAATGCATATACCTCTGGTCGACAGATTTGGTGCTTGTTTTCAGGCAACTGTGCTGCCCGCCTGAGGAAGAGCAAAAGAGCCATAAAAACCTATTATGGGTAGGATGCAAGAAGGGGCCATAGATTGTTATGAACATGAGAAGTTCCTGGCTTATAGGATTTTAT
Organism: Syrrhaptes paradoxus; assembly: GCA_013400615.1. Classification (NCBI taxonomy): domain Eukaryota; kingdom Metazoa; phylum Chordata; class Aves; order Pterocliformes; family Pteroclidae; genus Syrrhaptes; species Syrrhaptes paradoxus. Next base: position 111,346 of record VZTO01021628.1, read on the forward strand.
AAGCTACAAAGAGGAAGTTGTCTTTGAAGCATAAAGTGGTGGACACTTCACAATCACTTTTGGTCTTACGGACACTCAAGGGGAAAACACCCTCTGTCAAATCACAGCCTATATAATCACATTTTCCACATATAACTTGACAAATTAAAAGCAGGGAAGATACTCAGGGAGAGAAGGCTTCAAAGCAATTTCTTGTATTATCTGCAGGTACATACTCCCAGACTGCTGTTCAGCCAGCTAAGGTGAAAGGGATTGCAGGTAGGGCAAAAAGTAAGACCAGCCTTAATTACTCATGTTTGGTCTCAAGTCAAGTGCCAGTAGTAAACTGTACACATTCATCCCATTTAGAGATCCTGCATGCTTTTTCATTGCTGATCGACCTAGAAACAGCATGTTGGTGGAGGATGGAAAGGAAGAAGGGGAAAGGAAGGAGAGGTTTCAGCTTTATTTCTTTACATCTTGATATCAGGGGCTCAGAAAACCTGGACTATTAGCATCAAATGCTGGTCTTTTCAAAAGTCCAAAATATTTGGTTGTGTAGCAACCATTAAAGTGACACCCACATCACTCACACAAATGGCTATTCCTGTGGAGTGATGTGTGCCTGAATTAAACTGTACAGTTTCATTGCTCTCTTGATTTTTCTACACTTCATATAATTCTTTGCACATGAAACTGCAGATTTATTACAATATACTACGTGTCATGGGAAGCTTGCCATCCTAAATGCATAAAGCACAGGCGTCTAATGCACCAATGTGTCTGAATGTTCAGGACTATGAACAAGCAAGCCTGCAGGCTGTGCCTGTGTTACTCCAAGACACAATCAGACAAAACAGACTCACCCAGGAGAGCTGTAGTCAGTCTATTTGGAAATATGACTGCCCATCAATGACAAACCAGAGACACTGTAAAGTAAACAGTTGGACTATTGCACAGGCTCAAGATGAAAAAAAAACCCCAAACCTCCCAAAATCTCAATGCTCAAATGAGAGAGAAAGAGAGGAAGTGTTTAAAGCAGAGGAGTCCCTTATCTGAAAGAGATAAAAATGAAGACTGTTCAAATGCAGATCAGGGAGAGATGAGGTTTTCTAACACTGCCAAGGGAGAAATATAAACAGGCTGCATTTCAGAGCCTCAATGAAATAAAGAAGTTTTCTTCAGAGCAACAAAGCCTATGTCTAGCCTAATCTGCAAATACACAGAAGTTACATTTCCTCTGAGCAGCTACAAGCTGGTGCAAATAATCCTCTTCATCTTCTGACACCAGCAGCAGAGGTGGCTGACAATGAAAGTCTACTAGCAGCATTTCTTGCTACTCAAATCCATCTCCCCTTGACAGCTGACTGCAGTTCATTTTCATCTACTAACACATGGTAAGTACCTTGAAAAATGCAACACATATTGGAGCTCCTGGTAATGGTGAACTCTTCAAAGAAAAACACTTGTGTTTACAATGAAGATTCTTGCATGTGCATTTTCAGGAAATGCAGAACTGGATTACCTGAAACATGCTACAGAATTGTCACGTAGCCTGTAGTTCTCACAAGTAGCTGGGCCACTTTTCTTCAGTAAATAAACATTTCTTATCTACTTTCAAAATATTTAATACATGACTTAATATTCAAGAGCTGTGTTAATAAAAGCTAGAGAAGATCAACTGTATATGCTGAATTTCCTTTTTACCATTCTTTCTGGTTCTAACTACATAGACTGTGTATGTTTTGACATAGAGCTTCTTTCTTCTTGTATGTACAGTGCATAATACAAGTGGTCCCTTGTCTCAAATTGGTCTCAAAATACCACCATGTAATAGATAAATTATAAGATACACCACTGAAGTTCCTACATTTGTGTAAACCAGCACTGCTTCTCTTAAGTCAGGATAGGCTACTGGATATCATTGTTTTCAGAAGAAGCTGGTGATTCTAAATGAGCAGCATCCAGCTGCTTTGACTTTTTTTAACTTATTACTATAGCCATGATAGATTGCTTGCAGAATTACCTTTTATTCATGGATTGTCTGCATATCTGCATAATATAGAAGATTTATTTTGTCTTTTTACAACTGGTCTGAGGATGAAATGCAACTTTGCTGTGAAGTTCACCAGCTGCAGAACTTTATTCAGTCCCATAATACTCCTTAGATGAGGTTCAAGTGCTTTGGCAGGGAAACTTCCAGAGCAGATTCTTTCTGATTTTTCCCCAGCTTGTTTTTAAGTAGTATGTTCCTCTACGGGTGCATACACAGAACTTGCAAATATTAATGAGAGATATGCATGTGTTCCTGTGGGAAGGTAGACTTCACACTGAAACCCTCTGCTCTGTTACGGTGCTCACATCAACAGTTTCATTTATTTTGGCTTAGAGGTGCCTATGCTTTAGCCATTAATTCTGAAATAGAATTTCCATATTGAAGTGATAGTTAATATGAAACAGTATCCGTACATTTAAAATAATAATATCATGTTTAAGAATCTCAGTGATTCTTTCCCTTCATGCACAATTTTACATACCCTTACAGACAATTACCAAGCTTGAGGAATTAAAGCGTTCCCAGCCCAAAGAAGAATTTGATAATATCTCAAATTATGCAAACTTCTTCTAACAACTTCCAAGCAGGTTAAAGGGATTTCTGTTCAACAGCCAGTTTATTAAAGTTAACAAAAGGGGCAAAAAGGAACAAGCCTGCAAAATCTCCATAACTGCACAGCGCTTGGCCACCTTTGACTGCAGCCGGTGTCTGCTCACTTCTTTGTCTGTCCTGCTTAGTCTTTAGGATGGATGGTTGGAGAGAAGGTAATATGCAATGTTAGCAAAGATAGGCCTAGACAGAGTCACTTAACCTGCTTGGCAAAACTAACAACACGGCAGAAGCAGTGTCAGCCTTGACTAGAAACCAGAGGATAAATTCTCATTAGACGAACATAACAGGAAAGGCCAACACATCCAAGTCACTTTATGATGATATGCCGGAAAATAACTCTCGGCCAAAGTACCTTGATCCACCCAGCGTTACAATAAAGCAAAGCAGCTTCACCTGTTTTAAATTTTCTATGAATAACTCTTTTGGTTTGCTGAAGCTATCCATTTCTGATTTAATTATGCTGAATATTGAATTCTACTTGTGCAACCCCAAATTGTCAATACATTATTTTGCTCCCAAGGATTTCAGGTCCTTTACTATAAGACGATGCATCACAGTTTATTGAATTTTTATATCATTGCCCAATTTTTCTTTTTTGCTTGTACACCAGAATTACTTATTGTAAAACACTTATTTTAAAAGTTTGATGATGACAAAGATATGTCTCCAATGTGATTTCAAGGATACACTTAAAAAAAACCCCAGACCCTCAGTAATAAATAAGTTGCATGTTCATGGGATAAGAAGCAGAATAATTACTCAACTGCTTTAAATAAATTGTGGCACCTAATGTCAATCAGCTTTAGTAACCTCAAAAAAAAGGAAGTGAATGTACATTCATTTATATTCATTAACTAGGCAGGTTTTCTATTTTAGGAAAGCAGAGGAGTTATCATGAGATTTTTGTTTCTGTTCCTCCAATAGAACATCAGTCCTTGGATCAAAAGCGTGATGTTTCACTTTAAACAGATTTTTTTCATGCCTCAGAACTTTCTCCTCACAGCCATATTTACCAAAACTGATCAGAACTATTGATATATTAAAATAGGTGGAAAATTAAATAAGGAAGATTAGAACCTTAGGGACACTGAGTTTCTCAGTGTTGTTTCAAGGCATAAAGAACTTGAAAATGTTGGTGTAAAGATGGCAGTTATTCCTGACCTGAAATGACTTGAAAGTAGAGTTCAGTAGAATTCAGTCAACAATATTTTTGTCACCAAAAGTCTGAAATGCTTCTAGCTCCTGCTGAATTCAGTGCATTGATCTCCAGTGCACCCCAACAAGCATGGCATTTGCCACACTCTCTAGGCTCTTGGGGCTTTTGCTGAATGAGGCTTTTTCCAAAACGTAGCTGCTCAAGATGAGAGCTGGGGCCCCTTGAGCTGAGTCTGCTTAAAAGCTAAAAGAAACAAATCAACAAACCAAAAAAACCCACCCAAACTGAAAATAAACTTCCAAAAGATTATTTTGAAGAGGAAGCAATTGTTTCAGGCCCTGTTATTTTGGGCTGATTTTATTGCAAAATGCAACGTGTTGGCAGCCAAGAGGGCTCTGGGCTGCTCTAACTCCAAAGTGTGAGGAAACTGCTTAGCATGAGGAACAAGCCTTCAGATATGACAAATGGCTACTCCTAATTAGTCAATACTCCTATGAATGTATGTGTATATACACATACACACTCGTCTGTGGGTGTATCTAGATACAGACCATTTCAGCATTCCCTGGTGTCAAAAAGCCACATTTTTTTGGTGTCACATGAACCTCCAGAAAAGCAGAGACAGAGTATCTCTCAGTCTACTGCTTCCTTTGTTTGAGCTGATCTCAGGTATTGGGCCTTGCATGCCCCAGCGGTGCAGGCAGCTCCAAGGTTTGAAGGGGCAGTGCAGAGTTTAACCAAATGAAGCAGGAAAGCCAGACTGATCAAAAGCTCTCCAGAACCACAGTGCTGAATTCTTAAACTCATTCGTGAAAGGCAGCTGACATCTGATGTTGGAAGCAAAACACCAGAGCAAGCTCAGTGCTTGCTAGCCAGCATGCCACCCCACACCAGGAATTTTAGAGGTCAAATACCACAATGTGTATACACTCAGGGGAGGGTTTACTAATTAGTGCCAATTACAGAGTAAAATCTTCCTTTAATACAAGAGGAAAACCCAGGATATCTTGACTTCTCTTGAGCCACTCAATGCAGCTGACCTCCTACTATCTTCTTCTAGAAGGCAGGCTGGTGGCCAGGACAGGCAGAGAGCACACCATAAATTCACTTTCAGTGCAGAGAAAAAACCCTCCCCAATAACTACTCTGTGTTTTAAGACAAACAGAAAGCTGAGCATCCCAAAAGACCAAGAAAAAAGTTTTTTTTTCCTCTTTTGTTTTTGTTTCTGCTTTTAAAGCAGCTCTTCATTAGAATGTAGTAGAGCATCCTGCTTTCGATGAAAGCACTGGGAAATGTTCAGAGAAGCACAGTGGCCAAAGGATCAGGCTATCAGTTTCAACTAATATAAGACAATTGAAGTGAAAAGTGATATATCTGAAAGACATAAAATAAAATGCAGAGCTTGATTACCAAGAAGGTGAACCAGAAAATAGCATACAAAGACGTGGACAATTCAGTAGTAACAAGAGGGGGAAATTCACCTAAGCACTGCTACGGACAGGAGTCCCAGCCATGGGCTCAGACTGGTGTGAGAGACAATTCCCTAAGAGCACTTGGACCAACACGAGGTACCTTTAATTCTCCACTGATTCCTATTAAATGTCAATAATGCAGTGGAGCTCTCTCATGCCCCAAGAGGTACCCCACAGACAGCAAGGCCCAGGTGCCATATCTGAGAGAGAAGCATTTCTGTCCCATTGCCATTTCCAACCAGAAACGTCAGCGCTTAGTGGAAGGCTTGCAAGAGCCCATTGTGGCTGCTTGACACCATCCACGCGGTGTGAGGAAGCTGCCGTCCTCCTGACATCTTAACAAATTTGGGAGTAATTCTTCACCTTGATTGTTAAAGACTAAAACCAAAACAACCATAATCAATTACAGCATTCAAGGCCCAGGACGAAACTTAAAAACAAGCTTTCAAGGTCAGGGTTTCAGTGGAAATAGAACCTTGTTGCCAATAGGCAGAGCGTCCCTGAGCTGACGGCTACATTTGCAGGATGACTGCACCATGTACATTTTCAGTGTGTTGCAGAAGCAACCAGGAACACATTTAGCTGATTCGCAGCACATGGAAGGGTTAACCTTCCATTTCATGACAGAAGTTAACCCAAATAAGGTCTATGCTATTCAGTCTGAAGGGAAAAGAAATCAATTCTGGTTCCCGTGGGTAGGATTTCACCTCTTGATTAGAGAAAGAAATGAATCTTTAAAGTATACTTACAGGAAAGGTATTTGCCATTTTCATGAGATGGGAATGACTGCATCCCAAGTTAATGAAATCAAGTCTTCTGTGCCTGTTTGAAGATATCTAATATAACTTCATTATATAAAACTTTGAAATGAGAATGCTATCTATACATCCAGGGAGGTCAAAATAATATCCCCACTCCCCAAAATGAACATTGTTTCATAGGAGGCCAACAAGAGGTTATGATTTGGTCCTACAGCACTGCCTTTGAGCTGTGACAGTCAATCTAGAGGACATTCCTGCCTGTCAGCAAATAAACATTAACTCATTTTAAATTTCACTTCCATTTGATAAGGTTAAAGCAATTCTCTCTTGGAGACAGGGACTCAGAGGTAGGCTTATGAATGCTAGTCGTCAGGCACAGGGAGACTGATGGCCACGTACGTTGTAAAGGAGGGTATCAAGGCAGGCTGGCAGAGTGATTCTGCAGCAGCAAGAGGAAGAGCAGCACAGGTGATATCTTGCCCTTGATTCAGAGACCAAAACACGCAAGAAATGGATCCTTCACTTACAGGCAGGGACCCTCATGTGCACCAAGCTGTGTGGTTCCAGGCAAGCTGGAAGGAAGTCTCATTTTGGCAATGGGTATTTGCCAAGAAAACGTGAAGCTTGCGTAAGTTTGCTGGACCTTCCTTGCAAGTTCAGCACCTTCCCAAAGGAGGATATGGAGTCACGCAATGCCACACCAAGGAGCAATAAACATAACCTCTTCCTTCCAGCCCAGTGGAGATCTGGGCTTTATGACCAGAGACACACCTCCAGTCCCAGCACAGGCAACCACATCATGGACTTGCAGAAATGACCATGTTCTCTACCCCAGAAACTGAAGTAGTTTGGTCCAGCTCTCGACTTGGAGGGCTGTCCCTGAACATGTCTTTCTCATTATTAGAAGTTTTCTCATTTCTGTCTGTACTCATTCATGGCCCCTACAGACCTATTAGTTCTTGTGCCAATGCCATCATTTAAATCACTGCAGAGAACATGGCAATATTCTGTAATATCAGCCTGTCTGCACTGCAGGACAATGTTTCCTAAATTTTCAATATGCTCTTTGTAATAGAAAATAATGCATTTGAATGCTGGCTTGGACCAGAAGACAAATAGAAAAGGGACATGGTTGCTATCAAAAAGCTTTTTAGAATTCAATAGATGTGTATATGAGCAGGAATAGGAAAAGGGAAGGGAATGAAGACAATGGAAAGTTTCAGTCTCCAGACATTAACAATGAGCTCCCAAGGCTGCCATCAAGCACACTAGTTGGGGAAAATCTTTTAAGAAAGGGCAGAAGAGAAGCACTGAAAGAGAGAAAAGGTTATACACTCACAAACCTCCACAGGCACAGAGAGATCAGATCTGCTCTGGCTTTGCTCAGAGACCGCTCCAGCTGAGGGGTGATGGCCCTTCATCCCCACCAGACCAGCAGAAAGCAGTTTCAGAAGAACTCTCTCTTTTTTCTGTTCTATTGCTGATTACTTTTCTTACAGATCAAATTAGCAAATCCATACTCAGCATGTATTTAAAGCTCTGTAATTTCAGAGTAAGGGTACTATGACTTTCAAACTCAAGTCACTAAGCTGAAGAGGAAGGTTGTGCATGCTGGAGGAAATGTTGTCCTACAACTAAAACAAAGGCAATTGCAAACTCCTTGACATTCGGCCTAACTCAAGCAGGCTGGGCTCCCTGGGCCGTTTCTAAAGATACACAGCGGGACTGCTAAGCTTCACTCACTGCACAATGAGATCAGCTCGATTGTACCTGGAGTCACTCTGCACGTGGCTGTTACTGAATCAGTTCTGAAAGATTTTTAAACCAGGGTACAAAGCAGATCTTCCTCTTTCCTTGGTACTCACTGCCCCAGTGTACTTATAGACAACTCAAAGCCACCCATAGTCTTCATTTTGCTACATTAAAAAGCACAACCTCATTTTAGCTTCTGTTAAAGGTTTGTCTCCCCATTCTCCAGTCATCTTAGTAGCCCTTTTCTCCAATCTCAGCACGGGGTAGTGAGACATTGCATTTAAAAAAAAATTCAAGATTAAAAAAAAATATATTTTAATCTATTATACTTCAGTAGCTAAGTTACGTCCCTAGAATCATTGTCCAAGATTTTCAAAGGCATGTGTACATCTGGAAATACCAATAGATGCTTTCGCACATTTCAGTGGGAGCTGATGTCACCATTACTACCACTAGAATTTATGTATTACAGCTTTCAAGACAAAAAGATCACTTAAATACCGTCTCTTGAACACCTTTGACACAAACCATTCCATCCACTTTAGATTTGCATTTCTTTCAACCCATCAGAAAGATCTGTTGAATAAACTTGTGACAGAAAGTTGGAAGGCTTTTAGCAATTTCACTGTCTGAAGGGCAAATCTGACCAGCGTGCTTGCTTTTGACTTCTGTTTGCCCTTCACCATATCATGTTATTTCCTTTCTAATGGTTAAAACCCTGACATGTTAAAGCTGTGTCCACAATAAAGACTGTTTGAATCTCTGTGTACCTTGTTGCTGACGTACTGCAATCCTTAGTTACCTTAAAAGTTTAATTCAGATTGTTGGCTCAGTCGTAGCAGTTTCAAGAACTTCTCTTCTATAGATATCCTTAAGCATTACTAAGAGACTCAGTTGGTGAGGTCCTTCATTCTTAATGTGTTTAAGAGACAAATAAGTTCAGTTTTATTTTCAAAATTGGAGAGCTCAAAAGTTGTCTTTATTGGAGAGACAGAATGTAAGGCACAGGAAGAAAAAAATCAACAAATACTGGAGCTGATCAAACAAGACACTTTTCTCACACACACACAGAGTAAAGAATATGCTTTTTTTTTCTTGAAAGTTTATGTTCCAGGGCAGGTGGGTGTAGGAAAAAAAATAACCAAAATTTGAGGGAGAACATTCAAACAGATTTTTCTTGTCCAATCAAACTTTTTGTTCTACCATCCTAAAAAGCACATGATTCTGTACCTGGCTGAAGGTAGATTCTGATTACTTGCCTATTTTGGTACATACAAAAAGCTTCAGATTAAGAGCAGACATACTGAGACAGACCTAGGACTCATCTGCCTATTCATTTCTCTCTGTGATGATCCCTCATAGACATCTGTGGGAGAAGGAACAGGCACAGAGGCATTTTTCTGTACTATTCACACCGAGTTTTGGCACTCAGCAATATCAGGACTTCCTAAGTGGAGATTATATCTTGTTCTTGACAGCACTATCCTTCAAGGCTACATTTAATCTCTTTTGGATCCCACTTTTAAATTTGGCCTCCACAACAATAAGTTCTACAATTTAAATTTTATTCTTTATGGAAAAAGTGCTAGAATAATTGTAGCTATTGCAATTTGATAAAAGGGGTACGCATATACCAAACTCCAGGGATTTTTCTAGGAAGGAGCAATCAGGACAGTCTGCCAGTATTTCTTCAAATCAAAATCACCTTCAGCAGGTGATCCTCATGCTGGATATACCACTAAACCAGTAAGCGTGAGGTGCCCCCTCTTTTAGCTACGTAAGACAACCATTACATTCAACAAAAAAACAAGCTGGCAATATTATATAGAGGAGCAAAGCAAGGTGGATTTGCAGAAATGCTATATGAACAGGGTTAAAATATTCAGACAATCCTTTGAAAAGGACTGTATCTGAGCTCTTTTGTAGGGTTCAGATAGAGATTGGAGCAAAATGGCTTCTTCTTATCTGTGCAGATGCCATCTAAAAAAACACGAGAAGAGAAAGCCATTTATGCTGAGTGAGGACAAGGATGGATAGCTAAGCAATGTTATCTTCTCTAATGTACCTGTGTGTCTGGGTTTCTTTGTATTCGTGACTAAAGTTTAATTTTTTGGTAATTATTACATATGTGCACCTGTTTCCAGGTGGATGCCAAGTGGGTTTTGAGTGCTCACAGAACTCTCTCTACATGTTTCTGTAACAAGCATACACTCACTGTCAGAAAGATACCCATCTCTTACCCCATAAACTGCACTTTCAACTTAAATAACTTATTTTAAAAATTTCTAAGAACAAACACAGTAAGTGCTTTCAAGAGATAATTAAACCCAACAACCAGAGGCCTAAAAACTGCTTAAGGGGAAATAAGAAGCTAGCTCATAACAATACCAGACCTCTTTCTCAGTTTCACCTTTCCTTGTAAGTCACTATTCATATGATTAAGAGGTTCTTGGCAGACTCATTTAATCCATAATATTTTGACCTTGATATTACTTGTGCATCCACAAGAGAGATCAGAAGGATAACTGCTTTTCCACTGAAGTATAGGGCTGGCATTTAGCAGCATAAACATGCTTATTATGTCCTCAGAAAAGGCTAAAAAGTGCTACAGCACATTGTACCAAATGTAAGTTGAAATCCTAACTGTTTATCTTCAGTGGAAAACATAATTTTAAAATTCCTTCCTAGTTTTCAACTGTACTACCTATCCAGTAAAACTGTAGGTTTAGGAACTCACTTGCAACAATGAAAGGGAAGAAAATAATCTTTAATTTATTGGTTGGCAGTTGGTTGGTTCTCAGTTTCTAACACAAACTTTGCCTTTAAGAAACCAAGAAATTATGTAGGATAAAATTGAAAGCTTCACATTACTAATAAATGCTCAGATATTAAAGTTCTCTTAAATTAAAATTCACAGACTAGCAATCATTGTTTAAAGATAATGGCCTTAACATCAGCTAGGAAAACAAAAGATTTAATTTTGTGAAATGTGGTATAATTGGAATATGAAACAATAGAGGAATAGATAATGCATGTAGTTTTCACAGGTGAGGACTTCAATAAATCATCTGTGAACTTGCCACAAATGAGTCCTATCTACTGAAACTGTGAAGTTGCAAGAGCAAACTACATTTGAGAGTGTCTGGCTCAGAAGAGATAGCAAGAAAACAGGCAGAAATTGGAAAATTAATGCTTAAGACAATAGTCTCTTGGCCAAAGAATGAGGGCAGTAGCCCTAAATTGATGGGACAGGGTTACTTAATGTAGGGCTGCTGCATTGTCTAAGGACTATCTCCCTCAGGTTCATTTCATACCTGGAGCAACATCTGTATTTCTCCACTTTAATAGAAATACATCTTCCTGCTTTCTTATCCACTCTTTAAAGAAAGAGGCAGCTTTCAAGGCTTCTGCTTGTATGAAAACATGTCCTAAAGAGGGTTTGCCATGATACAGAGTGTGTTTTCAGAAGCTGAGGTAACACAGTCAGACCTCAGCTCCCCAAAGGCAGCAGCCCTCTGCCTGTTCTTGGCTCACACTGCCACAGCAAGGGACATTGCCTGTGCTTCCCTCCTTCCCTCTCTTAGCATATACCTGGGAGTGCTGGAAGAACCAAGGACCAATTGGTTTATTATCTACAGCTTGTAAAACAGAGGGAGATTAAGAATACTAAATTTAAGGCCAACACTGGTCACAGTCTTTGATGAGGCTTAAAGACTTTGGGCAGAGGCAAGTACAGGGCAGAACTAGAGAAATCTCAGCTGTCCACTTAGTCTTTGGACAACACAGATGGTAGAGCATAAAGAAGCGGAAAGATACTCATGCTGCATGTACCACAGGATGAGCTACGCTGAAGCAGCCCACCAACGCCTATAGCTCACTTATCAGACCAGGTAAAATACCAGTTTCCATGTACGCATCAGCTGAGAGACAGAAGCATGGCTGTCATTTTCACTAAGCACCAGGAAAGCGCTCATGACAGTAGTCGCGTGTTCACAGAGACCATAGCTGCCAGGATATCATATATGGAGAATGAGGTGGATTACACTAGTGGTGAATTTGGTTCTCTGACTACAGTACTTGCAGGGTTAGGTTGCTTTTAAAGCTGAAGACTTTTCATGTTGAAGTAATTTTTAAGTACTCTAATGCAAAGTGTAATCACACATTGATTTTTCCATTAAAACTACAAAAGTCTTAAATACCCTGGGGGTGCTGGCCTCAATTAGTCCCTATTCTTCCATTCATTTTCTCTCTGTACCATTTTGCCATCCCTTGGCGTAGGAGGAAAGGAAGACTGTCTACTTAAGCCAAAAGCACAATCTCCTATTACATGAGTCCAGTGAAAAGCAGCAGTAGACAAATTGCTTTCTGTACAGTAGGGAGGAAAATTGTGCTGGTTTCTGCTTACATTCATTTTAAAATTACAGTGTGGGAAAACTGAATAGAGATATCTGGATTTGGGAGGTTTGTCTTGAGCCTGTTTTACTGTGGCTATGTATTTTTTTAAAAACCATCAGAAGCCCCAGAGGAGGTTGGTTGTACACAATTGCCCTGAGAAGCCATGATCCTTGAATGCAGCTTTTCTATTGTCAGCTGTTGGAACAGCTGAGCTTTGGTTTTGTGCTCCCAGCATTCAGTAGCATTGATTAGTTTTGCCATTGACACCAGGTTAATATTTTTGCAGAGAAGAGGAAAGCAAATTTTACCGAACATCAGTAGGTAAATCCTTTGCTTTTATCTCTTTTTCAGAAAGCAGTACCTAAAAGAAAAATCTTACTAGTGACAGAGGGTTGGTGTCTCATTCAGTTGAATGGCCAGACCCCAGACTGTTGGTCTAAGTGTTTCGTGTTCCTTGCTCAGCCCCTGCTACCCATTTCAGTGCATTCAGTCTCCTACTTGTTTTGTGTAATTCAAAGCCCTGCTCAGAGAAATATGAGGATGGAGACACCATATAAAACACAGAGATGATAACTGTACCCAGCCTACAACATATTTATCTTCAGGCACCTCTCCAACAAAGTCTCTGAAGAAAGGCAGCTGTGTGGAATGATTAAAGAAATGAACCAAGAGGAGTCAATGAAGCTGAGTTTAAAGAACATGGGCTGGAGCTGTGTTCTGGAAATCTAATCAATTAGGTTATAGTTTCAATTTTTCTTCTATCCCCAAGCTTTACCTTTTTCAGTAAGGAATAAAAGCAGCCAATTTCCAGCCTGTGAAGAAGCATCTAATTTTCCTGTAACAGAAGTCCTACCATTGTCAAGTTATACCGTGCCTGAGTCACCTCTAGATGACAACCACGTATTTTTCACAACTACTTGAAGTAATCTGCCTCCTGAAAACCCATTTTCCAAGTGCCTTACAAAATACATTTCCTTAGTGATCTTTGGAAAGGCTATTTCTACACACAATACCTTTATTCTGAGCAAAACATTAATCTGCTGGCACTAGTACATGGGGAAAAAATGGTGTTCCAGCTTAAGTTCTAAGAGGTGTTTTTAATTTCTGACTTGAAGTTTTATCTAGATTTAGTTTATGGCCATGGCGTTTACAGTGGCGTTTGGTATTGTTATAGAATTAGTTTGGCATTGTTTCAACAGTCACCACCAAAAAAGTGTCTGGAGAGAGGCCAGGCAGCCCAGCAGACTGAGCACTATCACAGGATCCAGCAGATGCGTTTGTGACTCTCCATAGTATTTGTGGCCTTGGGGAGGTCACTGACTTCTTTCTGTACAGCTTTTCCAGACCTTCCTTTTTGCCCATTTTATTTGGATTTAAAGATAGGGACTCTCTTTCCTTCTATGGCACCCACCAGAGTTTCAGTAAAGCCTCTAGTTGCTATTGCTCTATAAAGCAGACCAGACCTGGAGCTACCTGCACCATACCACACCACATGAAACCATCACTGCTACTGCTTTCAGGTTGACACTCTGTATTTAACATACTTAAGCATCAGACCGAAGAGAAAGAAAAAAACATCTCCACCATCACACTGCCTTTTTCAGATGGAGGTACTGCCATACATTACAATAAGTGATTCCCTCCCCTGCTCATTAAAGAAGCTGTAGGATATTTTCTGTCCAGGCATGTAGGTAAAATTCATCTTACATCAGAAGGTCCTAACGCAGAAAAGCTGCAGTTCTGTAGTGATGGAAAAGAGACAGCAGAGAGAATTATCTGCCTCACTTGGCATGGTGGAGCCAGGTGGTAGCAGCAGGGTCTCCAGTCAGGTAGGTCCAGCTGCAGAGCTCTAGCTCTTGTGAACTGCTGCAGCTACAGCAGTGCTTTAATGCATCTACCTCAACACTTTCATAGCAGCCAGATTACTTTGATATTTCTCTTTTCTGCAAGGAAAAGCTCGGGATGGATGGATGTTTCATCATGGTCAGGAGACAGGAAAATGTTGAAAAAAAAAAAGCACCCACAGTGCCTAGTAGCCCCATACAGTGGGACCCCTCTGCTTTGCAAATAGAAGAGTATTGCTCCAGGGATGTAGCAACACCAAAGGACTTTTTCATTTCAACGTATTTACTGTGGTAGGCTTGAGGCAGCTTCATACAAAATAATTAAGGCTTTTAGCAGAAGCACAAAACTGAAGCTGCCAAGGGAAATATCACAGAAGCTTTAGAAGCAATAAATTTTTCATCTGGCATAGTCAAAACTCACTTCATTGTAGAGTGCAAGTTCAGGTCAGTCAGATCTAGTCTGATGACAAACCATACAGCTACTTTTGTATAAACATCGTTTTATATTACTGACCAGATGAAGAAGGATGTAGCCATTGCCAGCGACTGGGCACTGCTGGCGTGGAGCTGCTGGTGCCAAAGCCCACCCCAGCAGCAGCTTGAGTGAAGGCTTGTCCCATACCTCTTCCCTTACCCAGTAAGCAGGCCACCTGTTAACATTTCCTAAAGATTTTTAACTTACAGAGCTTCAGCTATGAAAGTGCCTTCTTTTTTTAACATTTATAATTACTGCACTAGCTGGATCTCTCTCTCACAGGATCCTTCCATTACATTCTCCTTCTTTGTTTGCTAGAACCTAGTTATTATATATATATAATACTTTGTATATATGTGTGTATATATATATATATAAAATAATTCCAAATGCCAAACTCACGTCTTTCTTAAGAGCTGACTGCTACAGTGGCAGGGGCCTCAGCTCAGGTGATGGAGCAGCAAGAGGTCCCCAGCGGCACCAGTTAGATAGCCCTCTGATCACTGGCCTGCCCTTTACAGCCACAGGAGAAGGACGAGATTGAGCAGCCACATAAACTGAATCAGCCCCTGTTGGGGTGAGCCAAGCATTAGGAGGTTTTAAATGCTGTTAAAAGCTTGCATTTCATCAAAGTGGCATCAGCCAAGTATTTTTATAAGCACTATAACTATCCAGTTTCTGTTGCTGGGAGCAGAGAAACTTTTATTAACAAATGCCACCCTGAACCACTCAAAAAATTAAGTTCAGCTATATTTTCCCTGCTATTCACGCCAGGCCACACTCACCCAGACCCATGTAGCTTCACTGCAAGAAAGATCTGCTGTGCGACATGAACAAAGCTGCTTTAGCAACAACAGAGGTAAGCCACGCAGCGTCAACCAGTCTGATCTACGCAACTCATATGGATGAGCTGGCCCACTGGAGGCTGTGGAGTTTTACCACGACTCAGAAGATGATTAAATAAATCACACACACAGACATTGCGGGAAGTATGTCCCAGCCTATCCAAAAGAACAAAATGCCTGATTTCAGGAGAAGGAGCATTGAGCACAGTCTTACATATGTTATCATGTTTTTCTTTAAGCCAACATCAATAGTGGGAAGGAAGCTGGAAGGAACAGCACTGCACAGCCTACTTTATAAAAGCAGAATTGATTTTCTCCAAATTTGAGCAGAACAGCCCCTGGAAGTACTCCCTTGCCAACAACAGGCATAGAGCTGTTACTACAGCTGTTGGGCCAGTCCTGCCTCTCCACCATGAGTGCAGCAAGACAGCCAGAAACAGAAGGAACTAACGTCCCTACCCCCAACCAGACAACCTGGTCTTTAAGCCGAAAGATTTGAACTTCGCAGTCACCTTTCTTGGACAAAGGCTCCTCCCCATGTGAGCTCAGCCTGCCCAGCACGGTGGTGCTGTCCTCGCTTGGCCCCTTGTCACCTTCCTGCTCCGTCACAGAATAGTGTCACCCCATCTGGAGCCTGTTCTGCAAGTGTCAATACTACCTATGGCAGGTAGCCTTTCACATTTACAATTCACTTTTGTGAATTTTCTCAAGTGCCACACAACAGCATTACACACGTCCATTCCTCCTTGTGTCTCCTACTTAGCTTTTGCCCAGCGTCAGGAGATTTATTAATTTAATCTGTTTTATAGAACTTATCGCTTTTAACAACTAGAAGAAGAAAATGCTAAATTGCTTTTATTGCTCTTAGATGTTCAAAGACATCATGCTATATCCTGTCATTTACATTTCACATTAAAAGTGAAATATGTTGGGAATGCACAAGTATTTGTTTTAATTTGACCCATCTGTTAAATGAAAAACAAAGAAGACTTCTAAATCACTATATTTAAATTCAGCGATTTGTAAACAATTTATATGTTCATTTCTTCTGGGTTAAAACTACCCTAAAGCATTGCTCTTATGAAATCTCCAAATTAAATTGCTTTGCATTGTTCTCAGGGATGCAGGGCACAGTTTCTTCCTCCTCAGTTTATTAATTTACTTCCCAACCCAAGTAAATTAGCAAGACTTGTATTAAGAGTCTTTCGACTGAAATCATTTTGGGGAAATCACAGAAGTACCTACTCACTCCAGAAAGCTCAGAGCACAGAGAACACGACAGATATTGGTGGCAAATTCTCTTTAGATAAAGGACAAGCAATCACTTTCATTTAGCTTTTTAACATTGCAAGCAGCACTAGTTCTGCCCTATTCCACGCTAGATTATCATCAAGCAAGAACAATAATCAAAGAGCGCAAGAAAAGCCACAGCATTTTGCCTTTACCTCTCAACCTAGCTAGAACTTGCTACAGGATTTGGATCTCAGACTGGGCTTTAATGTAACTTACAAGGCGAAAGAGATCCACAGACATTTAAGGATCCCAGAGCATCACCTAACTTAAAGAGCAGAGCCTTATCCCTTTTTCTGCTTTGTGCAATGTGCTGTGTTTAGCTTTAGCTGCTAAGCTTCTACCCCAGAAATCAGTACTTTTGGTGGAGTAAGGATACCACGAGCTCTTCTAATCACCCAGATATTGGGCCTCTTACCCCAGACTAACAGAAACCTTGTGTGAAGAGATTATTTCTTCATTAAATGTACACTCTGAGCATGAGGAAGAGCTTTGTATAGCCTAGAGTGTCACATCTCCCATTTGAAGCCTTTTTTGGTACAGCGTGCAGCCACGTCCTTTCCCCAAACTCTTGAGTCCTATGGTTTGCCTGGATGACAGGTTCTCACCACGTTCCCATCTCTAACAAAGGTACAGGAGAAAAGGAGCTGGGTGCACCCTGGGCTTCTTACCCTGCAGCTTTGCTTCCCAACCATAGGCCACGGCAAAAGCAGGACTAGATGAGGAAGCAGAGAATGCTCAAAAAAAAAGTATTAAAAAAGCTAATTTACTTAAAGTTGTAGAAGTGGACAGACCCACCAGTTTCAATTCCCCCTCCACAATATCAAGCAGAGCACCAAAAAGCAACACAGAAACCCTAGGTCTACTGTGCATTCATACTCAAGATGGTTCATTTATTATATCCAGTACCATATTAAGCAACCCAACAAAACAACAACTAGCAGTAATTCAGCCAGGGCATGATTAAGGGTGTCTCTAAGAGCATCAACAAATGTGGAGACTACATGGATCACAGCGCAGCAAGATTCCAAGTTGGTGAAATGACAGCTTGATTAGTTTTTGTCTGACAAATGTGGCGAGAGAGATCAGAATCAAACATAATTCCAAGGTTATAGGCCTTCAGATAAAACCAGCAAAAAAAAATTCAAAGAGGGCAACAGCAATTTGCAAGACCAAAATCAACTCTCCAGCCCAGCTTTCCTAATACTCAGATGCAACACAGCCACAACTGCCAAGGCTAAATAAGAACACTCCAGGGAGCATCCTGAATTAACAGCGACATACTTTTGGAGTGGGACAAGCTTCAGATCTTGGAAGACAGTCTTCCCTCCAATCAAGAGCCTTACTAAATATGCACATATTTGTAATTTACTGGGAAAATATGCAAGTTGAACTATTTTATATCCAGGCAACCATTGCCTAATGCTACCTCAAAGTCGAGCAGCAACACCCTGTTACCCATATTGCTGCAGGTAAGCATGCAGTATAATCAAACAAAATAAAGAGCAGACAGTAAATGGACTTTTCCTTTTTCCCTCCCACCTGTTCTAATGACAAAAAGAGTGAGTCAAAAACATACAGGGAAATTGGTTTCTTAAAATGTATCATCACAACGAAAAGTAACCCTCTCCCCCATTGTGCAGCAGTTTCAAAGCACACATCCTCCATATGGGGGAACTTGGTGAGATAAAACGGAGGCTTCTGCATTTCCTTCCCTTGTGGAAAGGGAGCAGAGGCTGAGCAGGATGGGGCTCTTACCCAGAAATAAAATGATCTGCCTCCTGGAACTCTTTCCCTCCGAGCTCTCACTTTTTCTTAGGTACTTCTCCTGGTCTCTTTTTCCACCCTTCACTGCCACAGTTCCTTCCTTGTGGATCACCAGGGTTTTCATCATGCTGTGGCACATGAAGGTGACAGATCCCAGCACTATGAGGTACACAGCAAAGGCACTGAAGATGCTGGCCTGAAAGACAGGCCACTGGGAGGAGAGGCTGGTACAGATGGTCATGTTGTGCTTCAGCTCAGGGAGGTGGTGCCTGGGCACAGGCTTGACGCAGGCAGTCACACCTTGGTAGCCCTTGATGCTTTCCAGGGGATATTCTGTGCCCATGGCAAAGGGCAGGGGCAGAGCCACTACGACAGATGTCACCCAGACAAAGGTAATGAGCAGCTTCACTTTGCGGGGTCCAGAGACAGCCTTGAACTTGAAGGGGTGGCAGATAGCCACGTACCTCTCAAAGCTGAGGGTGGCCACATGCAGCACAGTGGCATAACTGCAGGCTTCAAAGAGGAAGTAGTAGAGTTTGCAAGCTATGTTGCCATTGGGGGTGGAAAAGGGGCTCCAGATGGCACTGAAGAACTCCATGGGCATGCCCAGCAGGATAACCAGCAGGTCAGAGCAGGCCAGGCTCACCATGTGGTCTGTGACCTCCTTCTGCAGGTAGCCTTTCTTCTGCAGGATCCTGGTGGCTTTGATGGTGATGCTGTTGCCCAAGATGCCCGCAACAAAGATGCAGACATACACTGAGGCCAAAGTGATCTTAATCCAAGTAGACACCTCAAACTCAGGGATGTGGCTGTCGTCAATGAGATGAGAACAGTCTGAAGACGATATCTGTCCTGCCATGAGCAGCCCCTGTGGGAAGGAAGAGGGAGAGAAAGCCTTCCTGCCTTCTCTGACTTTCAAATTCACAGCAAACAGATCCTTTCTCACTTTGTCCCTCTCACCGAGACGCACAGGTCAGAGCAGTCAGGTACAACAAATGTGTTTCAACCAGCCACACCTGCAGGTTTTGTTAGCGACAGCCACCGAGTCAATAAGCCAAGCAGGAAAGTGTTACAGCTCTTACCTATCTTTATGGCAAAAGTCTCTTGCTCCTTTTGGATTTTCCTCCTCTTTTCTCTGCTGAGTGAAGCTGCTGTTCTCCAGCCCTTTGTGGTGTGAACTGCTCTCCTTTCAACACTTGCCTCTTCCTTTGCAAGCAAAGGCAGGTTTTGGTCCCGGCCCCAGCAGAAGGAAGTCAGAGTTTCTGTGTGGTTATAGCTCCTTTGTTAACCATTAACCTAAATCTGGCTATCCCTCGCCAGTGGCAGCAAAGCAGGTTTAGAAAAAAAAAAACACAAACCACCAACCACCAAGCCACCCATGTCTGAAATTCACTTCCTGTAATAGGAGCGCCTTCTCAGGGACAAAAAAAGGGGTTTCTCCGAAAGCTGTTAGGCTGGTAGGGTTAGGCTGAATATGTGAACAGGAACTGAAGAGAAAGTATCTGCTCATGAGTTTAACATTAACTGGGCTTCAGATTTTACTTCTACATGCGCTAATGCCAACATGCTTCACTACATTTCCTTTAACGCAGACCTCAGCATCTGCTGCAGCCGTGTTTGGTATGCAGCTTCTGCAACCACGGACTGATGTACGTCAACAGGAGGTTCTGGTTTTTAGTTGCTGCTGAGGAACTGGTAGCTTCTTAAAATAACTGATTAGACTGTGAAGAGTCTTCTCAGAAGTTATAAAATAAGCTGAAATCTTGATTTAGACAGTTTGTCTCCCTTTAAATTCCATCTTCTCATGTTAGATAACAAAAGTAACAAAGTTAGTAATCCCAGTCATGCTCATGCTTTCAAATAAACTGTAATAGAAGGAGACTAAACTGTACTTCCCCTCCTGTGTCTCATCCCAGGGGGAATGAATTTAATGCACTCTTTAGTTTTAGTTTCAAACCATAGCACTGAAATCTCCCAAGGTAACTCCTGGAAACATTTAATTAGAGGGTGTGTGTATGGATTAGGAAACTTTAAATTACAATGCAAAATGGCAGAAGAGCTTTTGCAGCTATAATCAAGAGAGAGGCCCAGTAGAGTGATCTGCTGCAATACCAAATCTAAGAACAGTGGGTTCACAAAATGACTTTTATTAACTAGACAAGCTCATGTGACACTTTCAGCTCATGATAAAAGAGAAACATTAGAAAGCTGTTATTAAGCAGTCTCCTCACATTCAGTGGTTATCACTGTACCTCAGCAGCCCAAGTATATAACGAACAAAAGATGCCCAAAACAGGATAATCAGCACCTGTTTCTATGCATTATTTATGCATACCTGTTTCAGAAAAATCACCTCAAACCTTGCATAACTTAAAGCCCTGTAGTCCCAGTCATCTTTCCTTATGTTTGATAATTCACATTTGTTCTGCTCAGACAAGCTTTCTATTATTACCCAATTTCTTTCACTTAATTTTACTTTATAAAAGTGTGAACAAAGATTACATATGCATGACTGAATTGTGGAAATGAAGCTAATTAAAATTTGCTGCTTACCATCAAAAGGGAAAAAGGGAGAGAGAGAGCAAAAGACAGAGAAAGCCCAATAGGATTAGATCTCCCCCTTTTTTCCACACCAATTATAAAATGCAGAACACAATTTTGCAGTTTTCAATATTATCTTTAGAACATACACAAAGTTTATTAACTTTCTTATAAAGAGCTAGTGCCACAAAGGGAATAGAAAGGAAAGAGACAATTGTGGATACTCATCTTACATAGGTTAGTGGACTAGATAAACCAGCAGTGAGCACTCCAGAGATAGGTATAAAACTCCTGTCATCGATGGTTATAAAAAAATAATATAATGTCTCCTGGAGGGAGACATTTCTCCCCAACTAAATGTGCTTAATGCTTCTTCGTGGCATGGAGGTTGAGAGCTCATAGTCTTTACCCTGGTATACCCGATACCAGTTTATAAACTTATGATTTGTGTAATGGTCTAATTTTAGGGACTTTTTAAAGTTTTCCTTGATATCTTGTAGCAGTGAGTATCACAAGTTAATCTTTGTGTTGTTGCTTTACCCTTAGCAGTTTTGAAAGTGAAAGTGGCCTGTGTAGTTGTACCTGGGAGAATGCTCCAGGGAGTCCCTCCTGAGCCAATGTGTTGCAGTTGCACACCATGGCTTCAGCCCGCAGTGATGAAGAGAAGTCAAGAGCATTAAGGACAGACGTCACCGTATTTATTTGTAAAATCATCACACACGGATGCTGCACACTGCAGCCAGTCACTTGTCAGCCCCTTGGTAAGAAAACAGAGCATCCTGAAGATGCAGATTACATGGACACAGGGTGGCAGCTGGCTCTGCACGCCACCCACTCAGCCACAGTCACACCTGAACGCTGGTGGCAACGCAGTTGTTGGTAAGAGATGATAAGTGGTGGGAGCCAGAGAAACACTGAGATGCAGCACAGATTATTGGTGGTGTAGTATATGAGGTGATTTTTCACTTCCAGAGTTAATAAAGCTGCTGTGATCATCCACCCCAGTTTGTTATCCAACAGAGTTTACAAGGTTTCCTGAAGGGCTGTTTGCTTTCTTGCCTGGTCCTTGGATAACACCCTGGTGAAAGGCCTTTTGGGGTAGAAGAAAGCAGAGCTTTGTCATCCATACCTTATGCCACTGCGCAAAACTCACCTTTTGCACCTTTTGTAGTGCACCATCTAGCACCCCTCCATGCCCATGGACCCCAGGCCGAGCTGAAGAGCAGGAGGGGCTGCAAGGTACAGTCCTTGGCCAGCTGCCATCTCATTAAAAGCCAAGTCCCCCAAATTCCTGATGAGGTTGGGACCTCAAAAGTGGCACTTAGCACAAATTGTAGCTGGAATGAACCTTGGAAGAACAAACTCATTGGACAGATGCTGTTGCATTTTAGGTAAATGGATTGTAGATTAACCTTTTCCAGCGTCCAGGGGCATTGTATTACTACTGCCTTACAAATGCACTTTATTCCCCGGCTGCGTAGTGCCAGCACATGATTTGGCTCGGGGTGCCCAATCTGCAGAATCACTCTATAGTTATTTCTCAATTACCATATAGCACAGAAGCCAGGATGCTCTGATTGGCAGACAGGCATTGCCACACTTGCCTTATCTCTGCAGAATTATTTCTTGATAGCCGTGTTGTGAATATGCAAATCTGCCCTAATTGGCTACGCTAATCGCACTGCTCTGACTGGTTTCTGTTCTCAAACTGTTCAAGATACTTGACAGGAACAAAGAAAATACCTCAGTTTCTTGCTTCCTTTAGCTGAAAAACTCTAAAACTTAAATGAAAAAGGAGAGCTATCTCAAAAGTAAAGAAAATGAGGCTGTGAAAAGGATTAACTTTTTTTTCCAGATAAAACGTATTGACTTTTTTTTCTTGCCAGTCTTTACCATTCTCCATCTCAACAAACCTCTTGTCCCCAGAATAGCTGTGATACCTTTGTCTTGCCAGTATTTGTTTAGAGAAAGTGAATCCTGGGCTTGTTCAATTCTCTTTGAAACACAAGGTAAACAAAATTAGATTGCTGTTCTGCAGAAGGCAGCTACTCTGATCTGCACAGGCAGAAGGGAAAGTGCTGTGGGAATAAGAGGAAAAAACACCACAGACAAAAGTGAAGCGTCCAAGTGATTTTAAATGTTTTAAGAAATCAATTTGTGCAAGATGGCTCATGTTGGCTTTTAAATTTTTTTTACATTAAAAAGTTAAATAATTAAAGACTGCATTCAGATAACTTAAGGTTTCTTACTGTTTTCTGAAATCTAACAAGTCTCTTTACTGTTAAGATCCCTTTGTATTCTTCTGGTGAGTTATTCTTGAATTATATTTTTCTCCTTTGGAATACTATGATGATAGTTAATAATATAAATAAGTACAAGGCATTTGTAAAATTTATTTCTTATTAGAATTTGGTTTGGGGCAACACCATCTAACAACCACCACGCTGCCAACTGCCTGGCTCCTTTTCTTCTGGTATCATGAGAGACTGGGTTATGCAATCTGGGCATGGATTTGTTGTGTAACCTGCATATCCATAATGAATTCTAATCTAGTTAGATTACCTCTAGAAAGGTGACATATGGAAAGCTGCCATCTTTTATTTAACAATGTGCAGTGTTACTTGCTGTAATGCCATCTTCTTGGAATATCATATTGTGAGTGTTTGCTTATCTGGAGGGAGTTTTAAATGTGCTTCCAGGATATACAGCAAAAAGCGATCTCTGCTCCAAATCATTCGGTCTAAATAAATAGATCAAAGCACTTCATACTTCCAGTGTATTTTACAAATTGGCAAGAAACATGAGAAGAAACTGGGGACACTGTGACTAAATGGTTTATCGAAGATAGAGAAAATCTGTGCAACACCTGAGCCTCCTCACCAATATGCTGGATTTCAGCTAACTTCTTGCCATGACCTGCAGCATACAGACTACAGAACAAGAAATGCATTTACACAGCTCTTCACTAGTTGCTCTGGTGGTTTTAACTGATGTCAATTCATAATAATTAAAACACATTTACAGCACCAAAAGGCACGATTATTGTACTTAGTCATATCTGGAATTGTTGAACAATACACCACCTACTTTCTGATCACCTTGATAAATTAACGATATTAAAGCTGTTCAAAGCCTTCACTCAATTACAGCATTGTCTGAAGTAAACCAAAAGCACTAGGAGGTCTGTGGACTGCTGTGATCAGGTGGGAGTGCTCTTTGCCTGACAAGAAAGTGAAAGGGTTAACTTTCCACTCTTGAAGTAAGGGAAGAGATGCACTTCTCTCTGTCCCTGGACACTGCAGTAGCTGTTAGGAGACCAAAAAAGGCCAGCAGCTGTGGCTCCAAATGGAGAAAAGCTGATTAGACAGGCTGGGAAAAGCAAGTAAAATGAGTCTCCTCCTGAAACGAGATGGTCCTTTTTGCATCCTTTGGGAATGAGGCGCCAAAGGAATGAGTTTATTTATACCCCAGGCCTGACAAAGAAGCTGTAACTTAAAACCAAAATGAACACATATGCTAAACCCAGGTCTCAATAATCCTGAATCGACCATATTGAATGCATTTCATGAAATATCTGTTCAGACTCCCCTTTGACTGAAGCACAGTGGCACCAAAGCACAACATCTGGTTCAAGAAATCACCGCAGTGAGCCTTGGGGCACAATCCCCAGCACACTGAATCTAAGCTCATTTTTCTCTGTGTAACTTGTAAATTGCCTTGTCCAAATAGATGTTAATAGCTACAAAATACAATTCAAAGCTTCTGTTTAAGAGGGTATTTACTTCTTTACGCCATATTTTTAAGCTGTCAAGTAAAACTCTTCTACACCGTGTACTTTTCCAACCCATCTTTTAACAGAGGTTCATACTTTTGGATGTTATGCTATTGCTGTAGAAAAAACTTCAGATTTCTTTCACTGAAAGTAGTTAGTTGCTTAAAATTACAAGATAGGCAGAACTTGTTTAAAAATGCATCTTTTCACAACCAGAATTCTCCATAATTTTTGTTAAATGGCTGTCACATGCAGGTATCAAAACACTGCAGTTCAGAGTACCTGCTCTTTTTTTGCTAGCAAACCAACTGGGAATCTTCTAAAAAGTGTTGATGCCTCACTCTTGGTCTCCTAAAAAATCTCTTCGGAGCAGTATTAAGCTTTACTAATGTAAGGAGAAGCAAAAAACCCCCAACAAACAAACAAAAAAAAAACCCCTCCTTGCCTCCTTCTTGTGCTTCCCATCTCATCACCATCAGTACTTGCACTCATGTGCCCAGCTGAGCTGTTATAGAATCACCTTGCCTCTCTTCAAAACTCACCTGATGGGGTTTAGCCTGAAGCAAGCTAATGACAGCTTTTTGACCTCCTTCTAAGGAGTCCTAGCAGCATGTCACCATGGCAAGGCACTTCTGTCACCCTGTTCTTTCTCATTTACAATATGTACATGATGCCAAGGCATCCAACTTCTCACTTTAAGGAATTTGTGTTTTATCATTATATAGCTCCTTACCTTGCAGGAACTTCAACAAATTCAATTTTAAATAGCTTGTAAAAAAAAGGCAAAGTGCTTCACCTTATGCTGAAATGGTGCAGCTGCCTCTGGGTAGAGCAGGGCAATTACCGTTACATAGTAATTTGTGGGTAGAGGAAATGCCACATGTGGGTTTCTAAGTCAAACACTTAAAATCCATTAGAGATTAAATCTGGCCAGAATGCAAGGCTTTGGTTCTTGTTCTCAGGGAAAACACTTGGTGAATTTCAGGAGTTTTGGCTCCAGGATATGCCATCACCGCAGGCTCTGTGAAACACTGAACTTTCAGTCACTATCCATCTGAACCAGTAGACTTCAATTACTGACCTGAGTTGTTCTCATTCCTGCTGTCCTCACACTGGTGCATATCACCAGGGCTTCTTGGGGCAGGTGTTCCGTGCTGCTGCATGCTGGGCTCTTCCTCTACCCCAGCACACAGTAGCATGGGAAATCTGAGAAAGCTTTGGAGGACAATCTGTGCTTGAATGATGTAGGCTGCAGCCTTGCTGCAGGTCAGCAGCCTGCCTTCTTAAGCCAGCAGCAGTACCCTGGGGCTGATGCAAAGTGCCACGCACACCAGCCACAGCAAAGCATTGCCATGCAGGTGACTGGGGAAGCAAGCCTGGACAGCCTTGAGTAACAGCCTGAGAACAGGAGAGATGGCATAGAGATCCAGAGCACCTCTGGAAGGAGACCCTGGCTGGAGACTGAGAAGCAGTAAAGGCTCAGCAAGACTCACTGCCTCATGTCAGAGACCTATGGGCACCCTGAAACTGGTCCTCACTGGTCCCCAGCAGCTCTGTGTGCCTCCTGCCCTCCACATACACTGGGCACTGAATCAGCCCCGTGGAAGTGGCATATTTCCCCACCAGCTCGGTACTGCCTCATGGGAGGATCACATATTTTCTTCACTGTATTTTAGCTGTCATTGAAATGCAGAGGCAAATATTAACAGTGTAATGGGACTGTTTGGCAGTTTAGTACTATATTGGTAAATGTAAGTCAAGCAAAGAAAAGATAAAACAAACAAACATGAAAGTGAGCTGATCTATATGTAGAGCACACACTTTGCGTAGGAGTTAATGTTTTTGTTGCTTGCCATGCTTATTTCTGATGTCCCTGAACAG
This sequence comes from Syrrhaptes paradoxus, assembly GCA_013400615.1. Classification (NCBI taxonomy): domain Eukaryota; kingdom Metazoa; phylum Chordata; class Aves; order Pterocliformes; family Pteroclidae; genus Syrrhaptes; species Syrrhaptes paradoxus. The sequence goes on from VZTO01021628.1 coordinate 137,944, forward strand.
GGTGGGGGGGAGGTGTCCTCATTTGCTTTGGCCATGCAGTTAGGCTTACACTATCTGTGTAACTTCCTGTACTTCTGAAATTCTTCTATTAAACACTGACATAGGAAGTGGCTGGTCACTGATCCAAATCCTGAAATAAATGGAAATAAATAGGAAAAGGGATCCCAATCTGTTTTTCCAATGGTGTTTTCACCTGTGTTTATGTGGTACCATATTCTGCCCAAGTGGTTGCTGAAGTACAAACAGGACTACCTATCAGTACATACATGTGATCAACAAATAGTTATGACTTCCCGTATCTTCCACAGATCTCTTCTGTTTCGGAAAAATACAGAAACTCCCTTGTCTAGAGCAAACCAACTGCTATTATATACATTTTGAAGCATGAATTATATAAAGTTAATGTGAAAATATTTTAGTTATCACTTTTTCCTCTTTGCTCTCTGAATCTCTATTCTCTCCCCCTCATCCCCTCCCCTCTTGACAATAGTTTCTGTCTTTGTTCCTTGGCATACTACTCCTACTAAGAAAATACATGCTGTAAGCAGCTGTAAATACCAACCTGATGCCACAAGGCCTGCTCTGACATCTGCACCCCAGGATTGCCTTATGTCAGTGAAGATCTTCCTCAGTGGAACCTAGACTTGACTGATGCCATCCTAAAGAAGATGTGTAAAATACCCCTGCAGCCCCAGGAGTACTGATTTCTCTCTCTTGACAAAAAGGGCTCCTAGCACAAATAACAGCTGTAACATCTACACTGCGGAGACAGCATGTAAAGGGAAGTGAGACACATCCAATCTTTGTATATACATCAGTGGATATATCCTACATGTTTTGTGAATGTTACTTCGATTGCCCAACTGTTGGGTGACTTTTCTTCATTATTGTTGCTTCCAGCCTTAACTTCTCTTTGACTTAAGAGCTATCAGGAAGAATGATTGCATGCAGGAAAGAGCTAGCAATACAGACTGCTCAAGAGTCATCAGTTTTACAGGACATCCATTCAAACAGATAAAAGACTTGGATCTAGGCCAAAAGAAATATATCTTCCAGGATGGACTTTGCTTGGTTTGCTCCTAAATAAACATTTGTTAAGGACTAGAAGTTATCTGGAGACACTATCCTAGAAAGATAGTCTCTCCAGATATTATCTCCAGATAATACCCAGAAAGAAGGAACTGGAACTTGTAAAAATACAAAGTTTAAATGCAGATTTGTGTAATACTTAGAGGAAGAAAAGACTGTCTAGGAAGAAAGAAACCTGGAACTGCAAAACATCAATCAAAATCCTAAAGGGTGCTAAGGCAGGAAGGTCTCCTAGGATGTGTTTTGGGTGTAGGTGGTTGCAAGTTTTAGAGTTGGTCTTGGGCTTTGTCTACATGCAAGTTAAATTTAAAAACACATTTGCAAAATCTGTGTGAGACTTGCACAGAGGTCTCCATATGAATAATTGACTCAAGGACCTTGCAGCTACAGCCAGGACTTAAAACAAACCGCAGTCCAATTTCCAGCATCCATCTCCAAAAGAAATGAGTGGTAGAGGACCTGTACCCAAGACTATGCTTAGAGACACAGAGCCAAAGACCATTTTTGCACACAGACACCCTGAAGTGGCTAGGAAAGTGCAATTTCACGAACATCCTCCTCTCCTAGGTGAGGTATATATACACACAATTTTGTAAAGAAAAGGAAATAAGTAGTGAGCAAATCAAGAGACAGGCTTGAGGCTCGGTGGGTGCCAGAGTGTAACTGTTATCTTCCATTTTAGATCATGCTCAACAGACTTGTAGTAAGAGACTCCTGCATGCTCAGGTTTCTCTCCTGCTTTGGGTTCTGCCTGGTATTTGTGTCCTGAAATTGCGAAGTCTCATATTACCACCACTGAGGTCAAGCCTGACAGCAGGGGTTGTAGGAGGTCCCAGACTGCAGGTTGCTGCCATGGAAGTTATGTAGTGCTGCAGTAAAAATAAATGTCAGTATTAAATGTAAGTATTTTATGTCTTTAACACCACTATGGGATGAATCCAGTGAGAAGGAGCTGAGGAAGCACTAAATGTGGTCAAAACAGCCATTTCCTTTTGTTAAGTGAAAATACAAGCTCTTTTATTTGCTCACTTTGCTGTTATTGACTGAGATAATTTGCCTCCCACATTGAAACATTTTGGAATACAGTATCACGCCTGTACCCTTTTTGTGAAAGTGCTCTGTAAAGCACCATTGTTTCATTTCCACTTTGATTGCAGCATCGCTCAGGGAAACTGCTGTTTCCAAGGCATTGCATCTCTTACTTTTAAGTTCTGAGAAATGACGGACCCAGCTTTTTAAACTGATGGGAGGCACATCCTTCCCAGGGGACTTGGGATGTTTCCCTGAGAAAAGTTTCTTTCCACAATGGTTACCAGAAACATAGGAGGTGACTCCCATGCACAGAGGGCTTTCTGTCTCTCCCTGAACAAGTGGCCATAAAGCTCTTCCCTCCTTCTCCTGGGATGTCTTATGGGGTGGGCAGAGGGGTCAGCCCTGTTTTTTAAACGCTGAGAGGAAGTGGGGGGAGAAAGCCCTGCCTCTGCAGTGCCATACTGACATGGTTGTATTATTCTTCCACAGTGGATCTCGCTCAGTTAGTACAAACTTGAGGGCTTCTGTTAAGAACACTCCTGTCTAATACTACCATGAGCTGACCAGGAATGACAGCTCCATTTGATACCAGTTTGCACAGCTGAAGGCACTACTGTCTTTGCAAGGCCTTCTGTCTATGGAAGGCTGCACCTGCTCCACAGCTAAGAGGTGGCCATTGCACAAGATGGCAATGGTTATCTCAGTAGAGAGGTTATCAAAATTCAGATGGATAATTTCCAAATATTCTAACCTTCCACAGTCTTTTCAAGTATTCTAACCTTTGGGAAACAAGTTGTTATGGATTTCTACGGACATGGGAGTTCTAGCAAGCCATTGCTCTTCTTTTGAGTCATAAGCTTTTTAAGACCATATAGGTCTCTACTATGTTACAAATTGCTTAATAATTGTTTTTGACAGGTTAAACTGCTTGTGAGTATAAAAGAAAATAATCCCAAGATAGTAAGCTGAACAGTTCAGTGATTCTCTAACACATTAGAGTACTGGAAAGCTTTATGGAACAAAAAAGATGGGAATCCCATAGATCAAGGGTAGATATAATTCAGGTTAAAAATGAAAATTATTCCCTAGCCCTATAGCACCCACCAGAAACCAAAAGTCTTCTGTGGAATTTTAAACTTGCAACATTAAAAAATAACTGCATTAGAATGCCATGATTTGCCTTCCTAGTCTATGAAAACACTGTAATTCCTTTTTATCTCCTATGAGATCCTTCCCATAAGGATTTCTCTGAATTATACCTCCTGTCCTTCAGTGTTGTGGATTAATAATGCTTCACTAATGAGGATTAAATAGCTCAAGAATTCTGTGATGTGTGCAAACAGCAAGACTGTAAGGCATAATTTGTATTCAGAACCAAGAACTTTGTTCAATTTTCAAAAACCTGGAATTATGCTGCAGTACTTCTCTAGACAAAATTTAACTGTCTTCAATGAAAGCTCTGCTTTTTCATTCATAGGTTCATTACATTTAAGATCAGAAGTGAAGAGGTTAGTTGGATCCCATGACAATCACCCAGTCCCCCTGCAGCAAGTACATTAGCCTCTGTTTGGATAAAATATCTATACCTGTCTTAACCTGAAGACCTCAAGGGATATAGACACCAACATTTCTTTTTGTAGTTCCTTCAAAATGTGAGTACAGTTTCTCATTTGTACTTGTTTGATCTTTGCCTCCAGACACTAGTTCTTGTTGTGACTCTAATTTAAGTTAAACAGCCCTTGAAAAAGTACTTATAGTCTACACCAGCCACCTATGTATTGTCACCCATGTGTGGCCTTTCTAATTATTTCTTCCATTTATATCAAGGTGCTACCTCTGTCCCCCTGGGCATATTTGTTTGTTTTCTACATGTTATCCAGCTTTTTACATCTTTTAAGTCAGGGTTTCACATCAAAAAGCATTATTGCATTTACTCTGGCCAAGATGGTGCACTTGGGACATACCTTCTTCAACAGCCCCCTCAGCTGTTCCTCAGCTTGTGCTTCTTTCTTCCTTCCTCCTCCTTTCTGCTACAGTATCACATTGGCAAGTTGCATTGAATTCCACTTGATCTCCTAAAACATCTTCAAAGTTGTTTCTCAGGAAATTCTTTCTTTTGCAATTGTGTCCTTTATAGCTTGTCTTTTTTCATTGGTTGCATTTTGTGCGTGGGCTCAGATTCTCAAATAACCTATACCACAAAGTGGGATATCCTACCCTCGTCCTGCAACACTGCCCCAGGCTTTAATTCACATATTTTCAGCTGGATTATGGATGAAAATGTCCATCAGTTTCAGATGTTTGAAATACACCCAAGTTTTTCTGATTCCAAGAGGGGACACCTGGCTCCAACCCTTCATTAGCCCTAGCTGCTCAGTCTATCTGCCACATTTTGTTTAAGGTTCCCTGAACCAACCACCCTGGAGCACTTTAAGAGTTCTGTAATAATTGCCAATGATATCTCATTTTTGAGATCTATCCATTAGCTCATTTGTAATGCATGTTTCACTGATACTGTAGAACGCAAAATTTTTCATCAGAATGTAAGGAAAATATTATAAAAATCTATACAACCACCATTAACAACACATTTAAAATCCGTTTTGTTGCATAAGCTGTATTTTTCAGAAAAACTGCACTGATTAGCATTAATAATACTTCTGTCCTTTGAATCTCTATCATTTAAATCCCTTATTAACTCTTCTACTATTTTGCCGAGAACCAACATAAGGCTAAGCGTACAGTTTCTTACCCATGTCAGGTTTTTTAAGCCTTTGGAGTATGTTATTATATTAGCTATTTTACCCCACATTTCATGATTTTAAAAAAGCATCACAAAGCCAGAGATGCCCTTTCAAAAAGTCCTCTTTTCAGTTTTGTGGAGTTCAAGACATGCACTTGTTTTAGTCATTCTTCTGTGACATCGACCAAGAAACTTCATTAAACACTTCTGTATTACAAAGAATTTTGCTGTCTTCACCTGGAAACAGCCCAGCACTTGAGTAGGGTCTGAAGGATTTGGCTGTGCTTTGACTGGAGTATTCCTTTGCATCACATGGCTGTATTTCATGTCTAGGCTCTTCATTTCTCTGTCTGCAAGGTAAAGGGTTGGATACTACAATCCCACCACAATCAAGTATGATAATTCTTCAACAGGTTTGGGTCCAACCCCAACTGAATTAGGAATTAAAACAGTTGTTGAAATGAGCTTTTCCAGCTCCCCCACACCTCCTTACTATTCCTGAACTAAGAGTAGGAAGCCCGTATCTGGAAGAGATTAATCACTTCCATTTGCAATTTTAGCAAATGGATGTATGAGCTTTGATGTAGGCTTTTTGGTACTTTGGGAGATGTGTATCTGTGGATTTTTACTGGGTTTTGGTAGGAATACAAACAGAGGAATGCAGGCCATGGATGTCAAATTTCTACTGTATGTTACTAAGCTACTTCTGGTTTGACATATATAAATAAACATACACTGAGGTACAAATGGGTAACCTATTACCTGAGAACTGCAGTGACTGTGTGAAAGGATTCTTCTCTATGTTTTGTTGTTCTGTTTTAGGCTGCTTATAAGGACAGTTGTTTGCTCTGCAGCAATAAAGGATTAAGGCTTTTGCGTTCTGCTGAAATAAACCTGCAGTCTTTACAGTATAATTTCAGAGCAGTTCATCAGAAGGACAGACATAGCAAAACACATAATAAATGTGTTATCAGTTTTACCTTATCTGAATAGCTAACATAAGCATGCTGCTAGGAAAACTCTGTCTGGCTTTAACGGTACGCAGGCTGCGTTTTGTGCACCGGTTTTGATTCTGAAGTAGTCAGACTGGACTGGAATGCCCAAAGGATGACATGTAAGTCTCTCTCATTTATGATAAAGAAGTTGTTAGTGTAAATTATAAAGCAAAAATTGCAAAGCTGGATTTCATGTCCAACAGTAGATGTCCAAACAATATACTTTGTACCATGGTCATGTTTCAGTGCTGAGCTGTATAACTTATACCACAGGTGTCATTGCACACTCTCAGATTACTGTGAACTTCAGACATTGATATAAACATTTTATTAAGTTGTTCTAATACATTGCTGCCAGGATGAAGCTCTGGAAATAAAATTTATTTGTCTGGAATAGTTGAGTAAGATATTTCACAATCACCTCAGAAGTATCTCCACAGTAAAAATACTGTGCAGAGAAAACTTCGAAAATCTAGACTTTAAAGGGAATGGAAAGATGTTGTTTTGTGGAGAGCTGGAATGAACAGTAGTCTTAGCAAATGCCTACTGATACACACACAGACAAACATGAAAGAAGCTGGTCAAATAAGAACTGAAATTCATCGCCACACCGAGACCCCCAGGGAACCCTATGAAACAAGATACTGGTCTCAGGGCAGCTCCCTGCTGACAGGGCTGCACCATAACTTCTGCCCTGTTGCTAAACATCAGACAGACGCAAGAACGAGAGGCAATCACTCCAAGACAGGTGAACTCCCCCTTCAACTCACCATGGCAAGATGCAGACCAAAAGTTGTTCTTGTGCAAGATTCACTACAAAGCCAGTTAGGGCAGGAAGAGTCTTCAAGGAATCCCACTGTACAAGCCTCTTGCTGTTAAGGCTAGCTTCACGCTGTAACAACTTTAACCGCTGTGAAAGTGGATTCTGTCTGTGGCCACACCAACAACTTCTGAGATCCATAAAGATCCTGCTCCCCAGGCTCCAGTCCCAGCTTGGCCTTTCCTGCCCCTCATCACAGTCAGGACTAGGGGGCTTTAGCTACATAGGATGCCAACTAAAATCAACTCCATCCTCTCACTGATGCCAGTTAGCATAGGGCAGTAATAAGCACGTGTTTAACTTTTACTCATATTGGATTAGATTCATAGAATAAGGTAGCTACCTAAACGGTAACTGAGCCATAGCCTGGCAGATCTGTGACTAAGCTCGTTCTGGGGCACTTCACATTTCTTCCAGCTCCATGAGTGAATCAGGGTGATCCACAGCACTGGGCTCCTTTTTTTAAGATGAAGTTAAAAGAAGGAGGAAGGAAGAGCTGCTGCTGTCCTCTGGGGACATTTGGCTGGCCATGTTAATGCTGCCAAATTTAATTACCCTTATCTTTTTTGTCCCTCTCTGCCATACTGCAGAAACCCTAGCCAACTCAGTGGAGAAGCAAAAACAGACTGGGAACAGTACACACCTGGCTTTCCTGGAGGAGATGAAGAATATGATTTACTTATTGAACAGCAATATGGCCTTAAGTAAGAGCATGCAGATTCAATTTCATAATCAGCTAGGAAAATACACACTTTCTGTACTTGAAATTGGATCCGTACAGCCACTGAACAGTTTAGCAAATTGCTTCTTTCACGTTGTGTATGTGCATATCAGTGGTCAGCTCCGTAGGCGTTTACTAAGACTACTGTTCATTTCAGATAGTCCTTGCCATTTCAGCTCTGGAAAAATCTCACTTTTTGTACGTGTATGAAGTATTATTTAAAAGTCAAAGACTTCTGGTTACCTGGCAACCTATAAATGAAGTCTTTGGAAAAGGAACGTGAAAGGAGGGATCTCTTGAATATCAGTCATCTTTCTACATTGTAAATGAAGCTATCTCACAAAAGATGTCAAATATAAATGGGTCTTTCCACTCTGCGACTAGTTTATAGTTAGAAGTATTAACAAAATATAAAACTATAAACACATTTATATTAATAAATAAAGATCGTAAACTTTTTCACTATCCTGCCCTAGCTTGTAACTTCACTGCTGCAAAAAAGCTTCAGCTCTCTTTGAATGGCTTAAAGTGTTGAAGAAAGTTTAATTGATTTAACTGTACTGGCTAAGAACAGTTAGAGGAGTATGCTTGAGTAACCAGTACAGGCCAGGCTATCGCAATTTTCTCTATTTCAAGCTTCAACCCTGCACGGAAAAACTGCCCTGACCTCCCACCAGAGATCCATCAGGACCCCAATGCTGGCATCTGTCCAGTTAACAATACACTGACAAAGCATTTTTATTTTAATTGCTTTTGTAATTCTGAAGCATAACCTGACTCTGGATGTGAGCTAGAGAACATTATGGATGTTAGAGCAGGCAGGATGAACACTGAAGAGTGAAATGCCAAACAGACCTTTCTGAACTGGGTGGTGAGCCCAGGCGCGAAGGTTGCTCTTTCTCCTTGCAGCTCCTTCTAAGCACAGGAGGATGCTCGGGCTGTTCTCTGCAGATGCAGAAGCAGCTCCACACTCGCAAGCAGCTGAACACATCTAGCACACAGATGTCTGATTTGCTATTAATATAATTTCAGATGTACATTAGAAGGGCAGATGTATAACCTGGGACTACATCTAAATTGTCTGCTAAGGCAGCAAGATAATCAGTAAGAATTTATTCCTATCTATTTTTGCCCATTCCTCCCCCATCCCTTAGAAACTAAAGCAAGGGGAAAAAAAAAACCCAAAAAAACCTAACACCACACCAATCTTTAAAAACAAAACAAAAAAAAAAAAAAAACACCCAACACACTGAAATCTCACAGTCAATGCAGTTCTATGGCACATCGTCAAAGACTTGATTATCTCTGTAAGTGCAATGCCTTTGGAAGTAAATAAACATTTAGACCTGCCATATTGTAGAATGACCTTATTTAATCAAGGATCAGACCTCACTTAACAGCTAGTGCCTATAAAGTAAAGAAAGGTCTTAAAATGTGTTTAAATGTTTCCTTTCACAGATCCTATCAACAGCTACCCCTCAGCTCCCACAGAGATGTTTGTAGGAAGGCAGGCGCAGACAGGACTTTGTGTCTGACGGTTACTTCCCATTGATAGAAGTAGTGAAGCAGAAATGATAAAAGCTAGAGACACTGCTCACCTCCCTGGTAAAATTCAACAATTCAGAGTAGGGTGTGATGCCAACAACCCTGCACTGTTCCCAAATGCACACATTCTTACGGAAAGAACTGTAAAGCCATTAGAGAAATTTTCATGTGTTCCCTTTGAATTATATAGATCACTAGGTATAAGTATAGGTAAACAAGCTGGAAGGGGGAAAAAATCCCTGCCTGGCTTAACCCCTGTAACAATATTCTTCAGAATGTCTTGGAATAATACAGAATAGACGATTAAAAAAAAAATGAAGCTTCTTCCTGCTACTTCATTTTTACTATACAAACAAGAAGAACAAGAGGCGGCTTTGCAGTGGTGCAATCAAAATTCATTCTTCCTGTGGTTTGTTCTTTCAGGCCAGCTACAGAAGTTGCTGTGCTGGAAGATGCTAACAAAAAAAAGAGGACTATTGTAAGGTTTGTTATCTGTATTATAACAACAGCAAGTTCATCAATACAGATAGGAAAAGATCTGCTACAGCTATTGTTTGTTATACAGTACTTTCATCCCTGGCAGGGAAAGAGAACTACAAAATCTTGTGGTAAAGTAATGACAGTAATTATCAGACTCTATTTTTTTTCATCCCCCCAAAAAAACCCAAGCCCTGAACCCAAAGCTGTTTTTCCACAGAATTGTCACATCCTGGAAACATCATAAAGGCTTTTTGATGACTGAGAGCTGTGATACTGAATTCATGAGAGCAACAGAGTGCTGGCCTAGGTTCCATTATTGGTAAAAAGATGGGAAACAATCAGATCACTCCTGACAACGTGAAAGCTTAGCAGGAGAAAAAACAAAGCACAATAGGATTTCACAAATCACTAGGTCCACAGTGATAAAAATGTTTTACTTGCTTACAGAGGAGGAAATAAAATTTCCTTAATCCTAAATCACAGGCTGTGTTCTAACTGGATGCACTGGTCAGATCCAGCAGACATAAAATACTCAGGAAAGAAAAATAATCAAATTGGAAACAGCTACAGATTTCTGAAGTAACAAGATGAAAGTCCACCAAGTATTATTCAGCCTTAAGAATGCACAGATGAACATAAAAAACCTTGAACCCTGCATTATTTAAAGTTGCACTCCTAAACCGCAAAGACCTTTTGTAAGATTCTTGCAGATGAAATCACAAATAAGACTCCAGCTAATTTTAGCACATGCCCATAGGTAGCCCATACAGTATAATTAGTCATCTGAAAACTGGGGGGGGATGGAGGGAAGGAGAAAAAATATACTTTTATAATTATTTTCATTTTCCTAAGACAAAAAAAGCACAAGCAGATTAAACAAGCATATAGCAAATATCATCAGGTATACTTCTTCACAGAATTCAACAAAAAAAATTAACAGAATGCAGCTGAATGCCTAGAATATAGTACTCTACACCATGCAGTGCAATAATTATACATAATTAAAGCCTACTATGCAATTTTGTTACCATAAAAGCTCACTGACTCACACCAGTTAAAAAACCTAGAACAACCTTCTACAGAATCACTTTCCACGATTAAATGCCAATTCACAATTTCATCTCTATAGCCAAAATCCATTTCTCAATTTGGTCTGATCTTTTCACAAGTGTGGCTCAAGATCTGAAAATGTGAACAAGAATTAGCATTAAAATAGCTTAGAGAACACTTCCATGTTTCATTTCTAGGAAATGCGCTTCTCGTTCACTCTTGGAGGCTTGTAATAGGTACTGAATCATTAAGATCACCATGATGCTTTGCAAAAAAAAAAAAAATCTTATAAATATGGGAAAGCTTTGTTCACACTGTACAAGAATGAATAGCATATACTCATTTATTTGTACGAAATCCACAGTGTTTAAGTGCATGCCTATGTTTGTTATTTGATGTCTGACAATTCATTTAGCCCACACATTTACTTGGAGTAACAATACTACGGAGGCCAGCTCATACGGTTCCTTTGCTGAATACATTACAGAGAGTAAGACATTTTAGACTTTTAAGTCTTAATTTAAAAGTACTTTACGTGTCACAAAATTACCCAAATTCCAAAACTTACTAAAAGGCACTGTGATGGGAGCTGGAAAGGGAGAAATTCCATGAGAACACCACAGGTGTTGCAGCCTCTTTTTATAGATAGCATCTTAAATCTCAAGGTGATGTAAAAAAGAGAGATAATATATGCACTTATATTTATGGATGTTCAGCATCTCCCAAAATAGTGTTCTTTATCCCTGTCTTTGAAAAAGGTGTTTTCCCACTGGCTTCAATAAGGTTATAATTTCATTCTTTGTACATTTTCACAACTGGGGCTCAGGGGATCCTGAACACCACTGCGCTTGCATGGATAAAAGCTCATACAGGGTCACTTACCGGTGATGATGAATGCTGTCAAATTCCTAGTACAAAAAGATTATTGGGTCTAAATTTATCCAAATAAATATTGCTAACATTACCAAGAGCTGTGTTCTGATTATGAGTAGAAAGCAAAAGAAGAATGAACTGGAATATCAATGGAACAAAGATGATAGTCCAAGTTTAAAAATATTCTTGAACAAATAAAGTGGTAGTGGTTATTTACCAGTCCTTCTGAGGCAGCTATAAAATATTTTTGTTGGGCACCCATATAAAGATGAACTCAAAACATTTTGTTGCTTCTCCTGACTTGTCATCCTGAAGACACTATAGAGATCTCATTGACCTGATATTTGAAGAAGTCCTGACCAGACATGGAAGTACACACGAAATAATCTGAAATATCTCCATCAGCTTAAGCAACCCATATACCACCAGGTAAATGGATTTTTAATTCCTGATATCATCTTCTCCCTGATGTGTATCCTTTTCCTTCTGTAAACTACTCTTCTTACTGTTATCCCTTTCTGTAACGAGAATCTGGCTTAGGCTGCTAAGCCTGTGTCTTTGGCAGCTGTGGGCCAGCAGAGAAGCTTTGAAAAGCAACAATTTAAAGCAGCCTGGCTCTCATGCAAACTTGCGGACTCTGAGCGGCTAAGACTATCTGCTGTCTCTGTAATTCTTCAGCTGTGAGGCTGCGAGAAGTACCTCTAGACAAAAATGTTTGTTTTGCTGTTCTGTATGTCTGTTTTATTTGGTTTTCAAAAAGATAATTTTTTGAGCAACAGCAACTCTGGCCATTTGAATTAACTTACATTTTTATGCAAAGAGCAGTTTATATTACTGTTAATGCTATCTGAAAGACTATGATGTGTGATGGACATGTTCTTTCTTGGTAAAAAAAAGACTACACAAACATGTAGGTTGTTGCTAAATTACTTTGCATTGCACGCTTTCTATTTCAGGTCTTTTAGCTCCCCCCTTTATATCTTAAAAAATTTTAACTAAAGTGAAAAGTTGCTGCATTTGGACAAAGAAGCCAAGGTCTCTTCCTCAGAGAATCATGGACTCCTTCCACTGGAGCCATTATGTGTGTTTCTCTAACCTGCAACTCTCAGCCTGAGCCTTAAAATCTTCCCAGCACAGGGCCAAGCTCAACCCTGCCAGCAACCCGCAGCCCACCAAACACCTAACCAAGCAAAGACCTGCTGCTGTCACCACAGGAAGAGGCACCAAAGGCCCTGCAGGGCACGTGGCAGGAACATAGCTCCCGGTCTATGGAAGCACACACAGACTGAGTAAGCAAACTAGTCATTTTTCTGAGTTTATTTACACAATCACGTTGATGAGCACAGTGTGTCAGCTGTGTGGGATGGCATCCCGCTAAAGCCAGTGGTAAAATAAATTTATCAGGCACTTACGTAGGCCGCATTGCAACATCCAGATGAAACAAAGACAATGTCAAAGCAAGTCTGCAGAGACCACGTAAGCAGATCAAAATGAAACAGCACCAATATGAGCTTATGTTAATAAGATTATGCTTTTACAACCATATTTTGGCAGGTCCTTGAGAAACACTTCATGTCATTTAAGCAACAGGCAAAACGCTTTGTCCACGAGACGCCGTGGATGTGCGGCCGTGACTACAAGGCCACCCAAGGACAAGGTTATGGAGAGACACAGGGAAAGATGTTTCCTCATGGGGAAAGAATAAACTAACAGAGACAGACACTGATTCAATGGCTTTGACACCTTCTTAACTCCAAACTGCACTGTAAACCCCCCATACCCACACACAGGGGTCCGTGACAGGCGCCTCAGGACCTTACCTGCCCTCCTGGCGTCGGGAAGCCGAGGCGCAGCTGCTGGGGCTCCCTCTCCACAGCCACCGACACCAAAATTCTCCAGAAACGGACCAAGCTCAAGACCACAACCCAGAAATCCTGCTGCACCGGGTGTGCGTGTCCGGGTGCTTGCTGCAGGGGCTCTGCTGTGAGGAGAGCCTGGGGCTGCCCCTGCCGCACACAGCTGGTTCCAGGGACTGTGCTGTGAGGAGAGCCTAGGGCTGCCCCTGCCACACACAGCCGGGTCCAGGGGTGTCACGGTCCACTAAGGACTTGTGGTGGTTCTTTGCTGAGATCTCTAAGTGCAAAATTAAGGCGACCACGCCAAAAGGGGTTAGCTTCAGCTAAACAGCAAAAACTTTATTATTTTGTGTCTGTAAGCGACGTGCGATAGATAAAGGGAGTGAAAAGTAGGTAAAAAGAGGAAAAAGAGGAATATAGCTACCACCGCGGGTCCAAGGCGTCCCCTGGGCCCAGAGCCAGCAGCGTCCCGCCGGTCCTAACGATCGATCGTCGTCGATCCTTGGTGGGGAAGGCTTCAACTTTAGGTTGCTAGGGGATGACCTTTTATGCTAAACTACACACCTTGCTCCTCCTCTACCTTGGAGGCGGGTGGCCTTTGGGATGGAGGTGTGTTCTGGTATTATAATGACATTATAACAAGCAAAGTTCTCCTCAGGGTAAAGATTTTGTCACAGTGCTTGGCACGGTGTCTGCCATCTTTCTGGTTGGATAGCTGTGGCGTCTGCAGTTCATTGTTCCCATCCTTACAGAGGTACAGATAGTCTTGGACAGGGCAGGGCCGTGGAACGAGACCGTTTCACTCCGTCCCCCATCAATTCATCTTGTACCAGTACCAGGGTGCGTTACCGGGGAAACAAGTTCTTTGCACGCCAGCCGCGCCTTTGTCTCAGAAAGTGGCAATTGTTTTACTTTCACCCTGGAGATTTTCTCATGATATTGTAACTTTGCTGCAACAGGCCTGTCGAGATGAGTCTTGCTCCCAGGCCGCATCAAATCCATAGAAAGGACCCTATAGTCTAACTGGGGGTGTCATGTCCTTAATGACAAGGTTGAGACAAGCTGATTTTCTAACCAACTCTTACAAGGGGCTCTGCTGTGAGGAGAGCCTGGGGCTGCCCCTGCCGCACACAGCTGGTTCCAGCCGGTTCCAGCCAGCTTCACCCACCCCACCACAGTGCACAGCTGAGCCCATCAGCAACACCAGCAGCACCTGTGGGAAAATGCGTTTAAGAAAGGGCAAAATGTCCCAGAGGGGGTGAGGAGAAAAGTGTCTGCCTGGAGAGGAAGAGGAGGTGCTCCTGGTGCCCGAGCTATAAATTAAATTGATTTTCTCCAAGCTGAGTCTGTTTTGCACGTGAGGGTGACTGGTGATTTCTCTGTCTTCATCTTGACCCACGAGCTTTTCCCCTCATTTTGTCCCCCCAGCCAGCTGAGGAGGGGCAGCAAGAGAGCAGCTGAGTGGGCACCTGGCTGAGGCCCAGTCTCCACACCTGCTGGTGCTGGCTTACATGTGGACAAATAATTTTCCCTTTGTCAGGCAGAACTTAAAACAGTGGTTGTGAAGCCTCTCCATCCACACAGGTCGCTGGCGATGAATCTCCTGGAGTGCCCCCTGAGGCACAGCTGGGCTGCCAGTGTGTGCACGCTGCTGGCTATCTCCAAGAACACAATAAAAAATCAGCCAGGGTATGAAACTGGGATTAAGATACAAGGATACATTTAGGTACATTTAGCAAAACAGTCCTCTGAATTAAGTGCTTGAAGTGATTAGGAAAGATGACAGGGTCCGACAGCTATGGCTCTTCTCCTTTCTTCACGGAGATGATATTTGGTGGCACTACTTGGACCAGCATCACAACGGTCAGCGGGAGAACCAGGTTGTGAGCACTCCTGCCTGGGTGAGCTCCCATTGTGATGAACTCTGCAACACCGGCACAAACCCTGCAGGCTGGAAACGGAGGGCTGCATGGAATACCTACACAAACATACCCACCTGGTCTGTCTCTGTCATAGTGTTTTTACTTAATTTCTATTATGCCATGCAGAAGAGCAAATTCTATGCATTTAAGCCCTTCAACATCAGTCAATATTACACGTGATTACTTTTGGTACTTTTTTCCTAAAGTGAATTTGAATGACACTCTCCAGCCTGATGATCCATCCATGTAGCACACGCATCTTCTCACTTTCTGACAGGCCATGTCTTGCTACCTGTAAGGCCAAGGAGGAATACTGAGCTGAACACCCGGTATTTTGTCAGCTATCAGGTTAGGCTTCCTGCCTTGTAATTGCCTGGCTATTTGAATAATTGTACATAATGCAGTATTACTATTTAGATAAATCAATTCGTACAGTGTATGTTTGATAACATGATCTCTGGTTGATAACTAAACACCTGAAGAGTGAATCAGCTTCCTCATCCTTGCAGCATATTTCACTACAAGGTGTCTTCTCCTTTCTTTCACTTGGGACAAATGATAATTGAACTGAGCGAATAAAGCTAGACTCTGAATACCAGATCAGCCTGCTAGCCCAGAAAATCCCATACTGCTCTTTGAGCAAGATGGACATTTACAGGCCATCGACCAGAGCCAATGGGTTCACTTAGTTGTATACCTTTCTCTCAGACAACAGCAGGCAAAGAAATTTTGCCAGCCCTGGATTTAAAATAAAAGAATAGACTACCAGTAAGAGATCATCAACAGCCATGAATAAAACTAGCATGTTAATTAAGAGTAAATATTTATTCCAGTGTACGTAGCATGTTAATTAAGAGTAAATAATTATTCCAGTGTACGCAACTAATTCTTAAAAGGATGCTCTGCAGACAGAGAAGTTAAAAAAGCAGCAAGTACCCACTTACTTTACAAAAGGATCAAGACTACTGACATAAGAACCAGTCCCTACAGGAAAAATGACAATACTGATAATGGTAAAAAGGGCAGTTTGCTCTTCTGCTCTCCTGGCATGTTTTGCTAAGCCACATCCAAAAATTTATAAAAAGCCTGTAGCCATAAAACTACTAAAACCAAGAAACTATGCATTAGAGTTACTAAATGATTAACAACAATTATTGTAACATGAATATAATTCATAAAACAATTTTTGAAATAACATCAAAAAATACCACTCAGTACAGTGCAGAGAAGAACTGAGGCAGTAATTAAGAGAGAAATGGAGGAATAAAATTTAAAACTCTGTATTACTTTTGAGGGGGTAGGCAAGAAAGAAAGCACACTAAATGAACAAACAAATTCACGTGATTCACATTGCCTCATGCAATCAGCAAGGAGAAAGACATCTCTCTGTTCCTCCTACCCTCTCACTGTCACTGTAACAATGAGCCCCAGGTATATCTCCTCCTTCTAGTCATAAAAATTTTAATTTGCTACAAAAAAAAAAACAAAACCAAACCTTACAGAAAAGTTACCGAATCAAATTAACAGAAAATAAGTACCATAAGGGCCACATTTGGAGACAGTTAACTTACCCACTGTAGGGCTTAACTGCATATTATCCTTTAAAAATGGCTTTTTTAATCAACATAAATTATCACAGCTCCATTCAAATAAATGGGGCCATGCCTTTTTGTCCCTGTTGATGATCCAACCTGTAACATTCTTGGAAGAAGTGGGATTTTGTTCACCTCAGCAGAGACTCAGTGGGATGCCTCTTAGCTCAAAGTTGTAAGTCAGTGTTCACAGCAAGAAAGAGTTTCACACCACACCTGCTGAGATGTTTCAGCTATCCTGAATTCTCCAAAAGTCTGCTTTGCCTGCAAAAGAAAGTAAAAAGCCCTCCCAATACAGCAGCAAATTAAGAAGTAGGGGGAGGGACACCCTATTTTTAAAGCCCATAAAACGCAGAGAAATCTCAGCTCAGTGGGAAGGTGAGTATGTGGGCAAGGGGTAATTTTTTAGATATATCTTCAGAGAACTACAATTTATATGTAAGTAATTATCCCTTCTGTAAAAGACACATATTTCAAACTTCCAACTTTCAGAAGCTAGAGTATTTCCATGGAGTCAGTTTGTGCATACAAAGAGAGGGAGAAAGAAAATGCAGGAGGATTGTGGAACTACCTCATGATTAAAAGACAGGCAAAAACCACTCCAGGGTACCACTATGATCCTCCATTTACCAGTGGAGGAATTTCTCCTACCTAACCTGAGCTTGGTGATTTGCAGAGTGCAGCAAAAGCATTTTTAGAGGCACATGGATAGCTTTAGAGGCAATTAGGTGGTTCAGAGGAAACAAATATTGTCTCAATATATTGTGGGTGGAGAGTGATGAAATACTATTGCTACCAGGATGTTTTCAAAATGCTTTTTAGAATATGCAGGTTTTTCTAAGACAGAAAAATAAATATGCAGACATCTCTTGGGTGTTTTGATGCTGCAAGGTGCGTCTGGGCTAAGGGGACACTGAACATAAAAATTATTTCACTGCTTTACAAATCAACAGCTCATAGAATAATTAAACATGGAAAATGTTGCATCTAGACTGGGCCTGGTTTTGTCATGTTCTCTGTGAGATATCTCCTGGCTATGAAAGCATCTAAGTAGGTGGACTCATACTAGGATAAATCTGTTGTTACAGGTCCTATATTGCAGTGTGTCACGTTGAACATGATCCAACTGGTGTTACAGTGTTTGGTTAACTCCAGAACTTGAAGATCAGGCTTTGCTTTGCTGTGCTTTGATGGGGACTGCTGCTCAGCACACCGTTGAGTGCCTTTACTTCATCTAAATACTGCAACATGACGTCTTAGGTTCCTGTGAATTTGACGTAAATGTTATGTCTTCATATATTGTATCTCTAGGGATCACTTCATCAAAGTCAAGTTAATCTACAGAGATGTCCTGCCTGAAGGAGCTTTTAGACTTGGCCTTGATCTGATAATTCTACCTTAAAAGGCAGAATTAGAGATGGACAGATATGGAGGACATGCACGGACTTCACTTTGCATTTGTGCTACCCTATTTCCTCTCTCTCCACCTTGGTTTATTCCTTTTCCTAGTCTCCTACAGATGTGTTTTTTTGGGAGCCTAAGTCAGTTCAGCCACAGTTTCTAACTTTTCTACATCTCCGTTACTCTGGCTCTGCTATGATATAGGCACAGCTTCTGGAGCAGCAGCAATTGATATAAACCGACATTTGTTACATTGAAGAAATAAGTCTTTTAGCTGTTTGGAGCAATCCCTACTCTCTTTTTAAACAGCTAAAAGACTTCCTTTAAAAATCTAACAAATAGTAGTTAATCTTCATTGGTGTCTCTCTAGCAGCATCTGTATTAAAGGTCCTGGCCCAGCACTGGCAATAGCCCTGATCTATTGCTGTTGGCATCTCTAGCGAGGGCTGATTAAGGATTTTGGGAAGTGGACTGACTGCCCAAGTAGCACAGGTCAGGCAGAGCAGGAGGAATTAAGGAGATTTAAAGGAATATGAGAGAAAAGGTGGCAATGTTGCTGCACAGCTTAGGCTGAAAGCTGTAGTTATTACTTCTGTAAGAACTGAGGCATTCCTAAGGAAGTATGAACTACAGCTTTCTGCCCAAGCCCTGCAGCAGCATGGCCAACAATTTGCTATCATATTTTTACCTCCTAAAAAAATGAAATTATAATCACTGACATCATTTCAGGCAGCGGAAAACCCAAACCAGTGAAAGCTGAAGGGACTTTCCAAAGTACAATCAATAATGATAAGGAAGGGGAAGAGGTAGTATTGTGTCCACTGTCAGCACTCAAAGAATCACATAAGAGATACAGTCCTCGGTACAGGTCAAATTCAGAAGGAACACTATGGAGTTGACTGTAACACCATAGACTTTCCTTGGAGTCCATTTTGTGTTGCATTTACACACAGCAATCTTTATATTATCTCTTACTGAAAACAAAACGAAGCAAAAAGTACAACGCTCTTGAAGTGTAGAATAGCAAGCTCCCAAATATCGTCATCTGAAACTAGAAGCTTTGTTAAGAGCCTTCCCGGAGATACACTTCAAGTCCAGCGTATACTTTCAGATTTAAACAGGCTGGGATGTGAGGAGACGTATGCAAAGCCAGTATTCTCAGCTCCTCTGTACTTATGCCTCTCCATTATACTGCTAAGATGTCTCTGGTGCCAATTTTGCAAGCAATTTAGTATTGAACAGTCTTTTTTTTAAACCTGTGAGAGAAAAAAAATAAAAAGAAAAATTAAGATTTTATAGAGGGAGACATAAATGTAGCAGTTTCAGGGAGGAGGTAGATTGGCAGGTATAACGGCAAACCAAAGCCAGAAAGCAGAGACACATCATTAAAAAGCATTAACTAGGTGTTTTGAGTAATTACTTTGACAGAGAGCCAACACAGCATTAGCGCTGTTTCATGAGAAATTCTATGTGTCACCCAACCTTTACATCAGTTAGACCCCTGAAAGCAAATTAGTGGTTTTTAAAATAATTAAACACTTCTACCATTTAAGTTTTGGGGTGTTTTGAAGCTTTTAATCCATGAGAATTTGAGGCTTATTCATCTACTATTCACAGAACAGTTGAGATTCTCATAAAATTGTTCTGTCTTGAAGGTTTATCAAGAGCTCCACCTCTTACCTTACCCCCAAGTACAAAAGGAACAGACATGGATAGAAATAATTTAAACTCAGGCTGACTCCTTTTCCAAGAGCTCAGGTATACCTCATTTACTGGAAACCCATTATGCATCTCCTGCTAGTTCTGAAGGGCTGTTCTCTCCCTTACCATGGCTCCGCAGCAGCTCCTCGTAGATCATCACTTTTGTTCTTTTTCTTCTCCAGGTTAGGCTGGTCCTGATTGCCCCTTTGTATCTCGGAAAAGACACTGGCTTAGTCCATAACCATTTCCTTGAGAAAATACCTTGGTGAGACTCTGTTACCCTTTTCTAGGAACCCGTTATTCAGGAACTTCTCTTCCTGCACTTGAAATTCACTGTGGTCAACACAGTCCTGTATGAAGAGTGATGAATCTAACTCCATTTTTAAGCACTTCTTGCTTAGCAGAATGAGCCACTCTAATTAAACAGCACCAGCTACTTAAACCAAGACATATTCCATTCACTGGTGCCTGATCATGTGCAAATGATGGGAAACACAGTCACATGCAAAAGAGTGACAGACAGAGATAGATCAGCTTTTACTTAACAGTGAAGAGGGAAGGCAGAAATCCCTGTCAGTACGTTTGTCAAAATGTGTTTTTAACAAAAGACATTTGTTGCATTACTAATACACTTCCATAATATTTTTATGTATTTATACTATGAAGGCATTATGTCCCCTCAGTTACTGAGAAGAGACTGCTGTACATTCCTTTGCAAGGAAATACATAAGAAAAGCAAGGACTTGGGGAAAAGTATGCATAAGACCAAACTCCATTCATCAGTGGTCCTTGCATCAAACTTCCTCCCCATCTCCCATTCCTCTCAGATCACCATGTCTCATGATCAGAAACCGGTCTTGGGGCATTTCTTGCCTGTTTGCATGCAAAAGCCATCTGCTTATCACTTGTATTTTTTTTTTATTTTTTCTTTTTTTCCTTCCAGTGGGATTAAAGAAAATAAATCTACTGGAAGATGAGCTTCTTTCTGAATGGAAACTGTTACAGATAGACAGAACGCTCCTTGATGTTTATGAAGCTTCCTGTGTAAATGCACACTTGCGGTGTAACCATGAGTCAGCGGCATGATCCTAGGAGTTAAATCAAAGCAGCTGAGTAAACAACAACACTGGAAGGTTCCCACAAAGAAGAGCCTGTTTAGATAATTAGAGAATCTTTAGGGTACAAACATCTTCATGTTGCAGCAAATTGTAACACAGCAGATAACACTACCAAAAAAGTCCTGAAAGCTTGCAAACCCACAAACTAGAACTGGGTTTTCTTCCATACAAGCTTGCAGTAGGGGTTGGGGGCAGAGGGGTGAAAATAAAAGAAAGGAAGAAGACTTCACATTGATGTAATAAACCAACATTTCTTTGGAAATGTTAAGCTTTGACAAGTCTTTCAAAATCATTCTACATGTGATATACTTGGGTTGCAGATTAAAAAAAAAAAAAACCAAGAAGAATGTCTCCCACATACATACTATTGATAGAAGTTTGAAGATAGGGTTTAAATAATCTTCCTCAGAAACTGTAAAACTCACCTACTAGCAAGTGACATTGAACTTCTGGCAAGAGGCAGTTTCATGTACGAAATATGTCTCCTAAAATTGAAGAGTGTACAAAGTAAATAAGAGAATGTGTCCACAAATTAAGTCCTAGAGATGGAAAGCAATCTAGCTAGCCTGCACTAGCATATCCCATTGTGCACAGAAAAGTACTAGGTGTCAGGATATCACAGAAAATAGTTTAGATCTTACTAGCCTAATGGAATAAAAATACATTGATTCATATTGTGGACAAGGAAAACAACCAAAGAAACAGAACTCCCACAAAGCAAAAAAACCCCAAACCACAAACCAGCTTATCTGTCACTTACCCAGTAGTTCCCCCATTCTCAGGGCTAGTGCACGATGGCAAACCATCGCCAGCTCCCAGCACTCCTTATGGCCCTGCATGCATCTTTATCACAACTTCCCCTGAAAAGCCCACTTAACATGGTTTTGTAACCACTTGCCCTGGCCATTTCTGCAGCCACCTGTCCACCCAGCACAACTCAAAGTACTGATACAGCCTAAGAAGTGGCAAACTTTAGGTTAAGTTTACGTTTTAAGGGGAGAACCTGCCAAAAATGGGAAATTATTCCACATTTTACATATCTCCATGACTTCAAATGGAGGGATCACACAACGACTGGGGTTCTAGCCATCAGTTAGAACCCTAGAAAAGAAAACAACAGGCATGTTATTGCCAAGTTGCCTTTGCAAGTATGTAGAAATTTAAGCCAACTCACTTAAAATTCTTAATCTGAGTTGCAGAATTCCTGTTGCTTGTCAGGGAACACAGTGATATGAACTCCATATTAATTACTTAAAACATCCCCCCAAAACTGCACTACAGACTTGACTAATAAATTTTGCTATGTCTCTCAAAGTTCTTTGCCAAGTAAGATAGAACAAAGACCTTCCCACATCACAAAAAAGGGGCGCAGACGATACTTGACAATTTGGTGTCAAGAATAAATTGTTGCGTAAGTGACAATTTCAGTGGATTTTTATAAGCCTTTTTAGATTTTTCAAAGCAGTTAAGCAAGAAAATTTCTTACAATTTATTAGTCTATTGTAAAATAATAAAAGTCACAGGCCTATTATTCTTCAATTTTCATAGTTCTTCCTGGTCCTGGAACATTCACAGGACAGTGCAGTCACTGTAAGAGTGGCTTCCATTAAATCACTGTTTTGATTCCATCATCCTTGCTGATTACAAGTTTTTGCTTTAGACATTAGGACATAGCAGTGGCAGGCAAACCTGTGGCTCTTCCCAGTAGATTTGTGAAGGTGAATACGGCTCAGACAGGAACCCTCCATGCATCGCACTGTCCCGAGTCCTTAGCTAAATTGCCATTTGTTTCACACACGCTCTTTTTTTGCCACATTGTGATTTCTATTTGGCATGATGTCTTTACGCCTATGATTATAATTTTTCTAAGAAACTCTTGCCTAAAACTTCATCTATTTGGTACCTGCATTGTCAGTAACAACAGATTGCATTGTTGTACACTTCAGATACAGCAGAGCAAGTATCCCCTTGTTTTAATGTAAACATCTGCTTCTTGCTACAGCTGTGCAGCAACATGGATTATATCAGTACACAGAACACAGCTGTAAATAATCCAGAAAACTCAGAAAAGCTATGGTA
>VZTO01021629.1:2618-37391 GCA_013400615.1 Syrrhaptes paradoxus
TTATTCAGCAGGTGTACGAGTAAAGTCTTCTGGTCCGTAAAGAGCATGAATATCATGAAAAAATAAAAAGAATGAGAATACAATTGGGAGATTTGGACCCAGGGCAGCACAGGAGAGCATGTGGGCAGCAGCTCGGCGGCTTTTAGGGCCAAAACTGACTGTTCTGAGACAGCACAGGCTGGAGACTTCACCTGGTGATTTCTGAGCATCCAGCTCAATATATTGGGAGAAAAACCCAGCAACTATTTATATAAACCCCAGAATTAAATATTTTCCTCAGTGTCAATAGTGGCTCTCTCTTAAAGCATCACTTCCCCCCCAGCCGTGCCGACCGTCACCGCCCTGCGCTGCCACCCCACCTCCAGCCCCTGGTTTGCATGGACAGAACGGGGATGTTATTGGGATATTTTGAACAGGCACATTTTGACCTGTTGATTTTTTTTAAAAAATTATTTTATTATTTAGAATGTTAAAGCCTCTCAGAATTCCCAAATATCCTTGTTCATCACGTGAACTCCAGCCCTTCGGCAGGCGATGGGGATGCTCAGGGCTGGCTGGTGCTCAGCAAGCAGCATGGTCATGAGGCTGGAGAAGGACATACGCACATCCNGGGACATTTTGACCTGTTGATTTTTTTAAAAATTTATTTTATTGATTATTTAGAATGTTAAAGCTTCTCAGAAATCCCAATTATCCTTGTTCATCACGCAAACTCCAGCCCTTCAGCAGGCGATGGGGATGCTCAGGGCTGGCTGGTGCTCAGCGAGCAGCACGGTCACAAGGCTGGAGAAGGAAATATGCACATCCAAGCAGCCACAGCATTTATTTCACAAAAAGCAATATAGTAAAATCACTTTTAATAGATGCAATTCAGAAAACAGGTTTCAACCTTATGGTTGAAGAAGGCAGCAGCCTCTGGACCGGGATGATTTACTCCCATACGTGTCTGGACACACGCTGGCTGCTGTGCAAAGAGCCGAGGGGACAGCTCGTGTCACCCCGTGTGCAGAGATGCCCAGGGAAGGGGAAGGATGAAGGTTGAACAGAGCCTTGGAGAGGGGCTTGTCCATGGGAGGAGGCAGCCAAAATCCTCTCCCAAAATCCTGCTTTGGGGATGGGGTAATACGCAGAGTCCCACACGAGCGGCCGCGATGTCTCAGTCGGCCGGTTTCATGTTCGAGCACTTTTACAACGATGTTGAACCTGAGAAGCAATCCTTGTTGCAATTAATAATTAACTAGAAATACCCACCGAAGTGAAAGCTGCTCCACCTCCAGCTGAGACACGCAGAGAGGCTGTCGGGATACCCTTTACCTACGGGAAATGAATTTGAAAGGTGCCTTTTCTCACTTTTTAGTAACAAAATATTGAATCTCTGTTATTACATGCATGTTCCTTAAAGATAGGGAAAAAAAGATCACTTTTTCTTTTCAGAAAGAGCCGATTTTGATCAAAAAGCCACTAAAAAGTATCTGAAAGGCAGATGCCTTGTAGAAAGCATCCTCATCGTGCCTGGGTGAGATCAGACAAGTCATCTACTCTGCCAGGATTTTACAGGAACTGGAGGAATTCAGAGGCCACAAGACTGGCAACGAAACACTTTTCTTGGTGGAGATTTGCAAAAGGGCATCACTGGGGTAGGTGAAGGGAAACGCCACGGCCCCTGCACGGACCACAAAGAGGGACCAACATCCTCGGGAGAAGTCAGGGTCTGGCTGCACAGGGGAGCACCGCAGCGATACGGCACATCGGGAGATGGATGCATCTTTGCAGCTAAAGGAGATAAATAAGAAAGGAACTACTCGCCTTTCTCCTCCCGGCTGATGCAGGAAATTTTTCTTTGTTTCGAAGCACTCGGTGCCAGCCTGGCTCTGCAGATTTCCAGCGTTTACCGCAGAGGTTTGCCCAGAGGTGAGATGAGCTCAATTATTTTTCATCACATTCCTCTTAAATGCAGAGCACGGGTCTGCCTCCATCCCACGCGGCAGTCGCCGCAGACAGATGGGGATAAAGGCAAAAGCTTCGGCGAGAAATACAAACACGGGCTGTACCCCTGCGGGTGCTGGTGTCCCTAAAATGTGGCTTAAACTCAGCGATAGGGGAGGATGACCCATGTCGGGCAAGGTGATGCTGAAGGACAATGTTCCAGGTAGAAGGGTGAGCGAGGAGCAAAGGGGGGTCTCTGAACAGACGTGACAACGGGGGGTCTTGAGGAGGAGGAGGAGAAACAGGAGGAGGAAGAGGAGGAGAGCCCATGTGTCTTGGGCTAGCGAGGAAGGCATTCCCAAGGAAGGGTCCCTACAACCGCCCCTGGGGTAATGAGGGACCAAGCTGCAGCAAGGTTTAGCGTTGGAAGGAAAAACCCCGGCCAAGCCCATAATGGTTTTACTGCATTAAAGAAAAAGAAGAGTTTGAACTAAGCTATTGCCATCTGTCTTCAGCCGAATGCATAGCCCCGCGTCGTTGGCAATTTATAAATAGATTGAGAGCCTTATGAAAGGTCAGTCAAATTGTCCTGACTCCTTCTCTCTCCTCTCGTTGACATGAATAGCTGCCATTCATTCTGCGGAGAGAATTTTGCTTGTACTGCATCAAAAATAAAAAAAAAATTCCCAGCACACAATGTGGACTTTTTCTGCTGTGTTCAGTGCGTTAGGGCAGTTATTCAGCGAGAGATGGTTATTTCAGCCCATGGTATGAATAAAAGTCACCAAAAGGACAGCGAAGGGGTCACGCAGGGAAAAGCTCTTCCCTTGGTTTGGATTTCATACCCCCCTGCACACGAGGAGCCCACGGCAGTCCGGGAGCCAAGATTTGCTGCGCCTGAAGACCTTGGCCACTTGTCACCTTGGAGGGGATCACAGCGGCCGTAACCTGTTCATCACCTCACAAAACAGCCCCGATAACGTTTGGTGTCTGTAACACGCACGGATTGCTGGAAATCCTACCAAGTAGTAACTCAGTAGTAACTCAGTAGTAACTCAGTAGTAGCTCAGTAGTAGCTCACGCTCATGCAGCAAATCCTGCCCGCCTACACCACCCCAGTAAAGCTGTGCTTGCCTTACCAATATGTCCCAGCAAGAGGAAAAGCACGTTGGAAAAGCATAATTTTCTTTTAATATGGCCATTTTCCAAAACGTGTTTAAAAATCCTTTGTACTTCTTGCAGACCCACAGGATGCTAAGTCCCTGTTTTGCGTTACAGCCGCTGCCCTGCGAGGGTAGGCAGGAGGTACGACATCCCAGCACCTGCCTGCTCCGCCGGCTACGGGAGATTATCGCTCCGTAAGACGCGTAAAATGTCAAGCAACAGCAGCTTTGTAAGGTTTTACAAACACCCGCCTAATGTATTTCATACGAGAGCTCATCAAAAGCAGAATAAGGCACTCCAATTTCACGGGAAGCTAAATGTGTGTGTATCGAGAATGTGTACGTTTAGAAGAAATGATGATATTTCAATCAATCCAGCAATAGGATTATCTCAGAAACGGCCGCACGCTGAGCTTTCATTAGCATGTAGCATGAGAAAGATTTCATCACCCTAATAATTTTTTCGAGCTTCCCTAATATTCATGATTACCCGTTAGTTCCACCGCCTCCAAAGTGACCCCTTATGTTTTTTGTTATGAACCAAAAAGACAGAAAACAAAATGAGACGCAACACGGCAAATACAAATTAATGACATCGGGGGGGGAAAATAATTGGAAACAGAGATTCAAGCGGGGGGGAAAGATGCCTTGGAGCCCCGGTCAACGTGACTTAATTTAGATGGTGGACAATAAATAAGCGATGAGTTTGCAGCGTGAGGCATGTGCATAAGCTGCCAGGAGATTTCCAAGCTGCATAATAACGGGTTCCCATTGCAGATCAGGGAGGATATCACCCTGTTCTGAAATGACCCCAGAATAATCCCACCTTCACCTCGCGGCGGAGAAAAGCAGCCCAAACGACCTGTTACTGGAACACGTAATTACAACAGAGGTTACAAAGGATCCCTGAGATGTGCAGCACAGCGGGATGACGTACGAGGCTGAACGGGCTGAAAACGCGCCAGTGCCGAAGACGTGGAGGATGCGAATAGTTTGGGGAAAAAAGCCAAAAAAAAACCCCAAAGGAATGAAATAAAGTGAAATTCCGCCTGGTGATGGGAAAATACCCCCCCAAAGTGACACACCCATTTATTATATCTATGTATATACACTTATAACCATATATATATATCTATGTATATGTTAGATTCAATCTAGAAGATCGAACCATTTAAAATAGGAGTGAAAATCTCCTGGGTTGGACTTCTGCAGATCCCTGGAGCTCACTAGGATTTCCCTACAGTACAAAGGGATCTGCAGGAAATTTTCCTGGGTTATCAGGGAAACGCTTTGATTTTCTTTTTCGGAATCTCTTGCTGTGAATGCGTCAACGGGCCATTCCCAGGCTGAGCTCTCTGATCTCCACCCGGCACCATTAACACCTCGAAAACTAAGTTTCCCGGCAGGAAGGTGTTTGAGCCCCAAGATGACCGACACCGCTCGCACGCTGCTTTTTAGAGATTTCCAGTTTTTACAGCTGGCTTCAAACCAGGCAAACAACAACAAACTGATTTACATCTTTCCCTTTTCTTCTCGCAGGAAAAAGCATCAAAAAATAGTGATGTTGGAGACACCCAACAACGCGTTGGATTGATTTGGATCAGGGGAGTACACGGGCAAGGAAACCACCTCGGGGAGGACAGAGGATCTCCGGAGCTGCTCTACGCAGGTCTCCTCTGAACAACCGTGACCATGACCACCAAAAGGATAAGACCTAAGGCTGCCTCT
Organism: Syrrhaptes paradoxus; assembly: GCA_013400615.1. NCBI lineage: Eukaryota > Metazoa > Chordata > Aves > Pterocliformes > Pteroclidae > Syrrhaptes > Syrrhaptes paradoxus. Next base: position 7,436 of record VZTO01021629.1, read on the forward strand.
CCCAAAGCACTGGAAAAATCTTCTGTTATTTAGTTAAGACCAAAATTAGACCCCAGTCAAATAAAGATGTGAAGAGAGAAGTTCAGAGATGTCAAATTCTTTCCCTATTATGTTTCCTTCTATATGTTAGGTTAATGTAAACTGTTCAGGGGTCTGGAAACTCCGCGTGCGTTACCTACACCTCATCTTTCCACTGAATTACAGCCAACTTTTTTTTTCCAGTGTATTTTATAGGAGCTTCTTGCAGACCCCAAGGAAACATTTAGAAACTCAGGTGGAGCAGAGGATTCACGCGTTTCCATTCTGCAGATGGGTAAAGAAGGCAGAGGGGGAGGTAAAGGCAAAAAAAAAAAAATCCCCTTCTGAAGGCCATCGTTACACCTCTGGTCTATAACAAACCTGCAGCTAGAAATGCAAATCACGAGATAATAGATTTTTTTTTTCCCGACATACACATCTGTTCATTAGCCCTGTCTCCCAGGCCACTACAGCTGCTCACATTTAAAAAAAAAAACAAATCAACAAACGCTTCACACAATATTTACAAGAGGAATTAGCGACAGAATGCGTACGAATGAACTTTGCGGAGAAATGTTTTGGCAATCAAATGTGTTTAGTCAATTTTTCTGTATCCTCTTCAGCAACAAAGACAATAGAAGTGGTTGGAGACTGGTCATGTAGGGAAGGATAAACAGCTTTTTATGAAAAAAAAAAGAAAATATAGTTTACTATATTTACAGCCGGCCTTTCCAAATTATGGGGAATCATCTAGAAGCCCTCCACTGCCCCGCCGTGCCTGCTCTCCCGCAGCGATACCAAACCCCGACCTCCTGCAAGCCTCCGCGGTTTGCCCAGGGGGACGCTCAAGGTGTCCCCAATAGAAAGTTCTGGTTTCTTGTGATTTGTCTTTCCTTTTTTTTTTNCCAACTGATGCTCAACGTGAGCTTTGATTTTTAACTGAATGACTCAGCTCCGACGTGATCAATTGCCAGTCAAAGCTGGGACGGTAAGAAAAAACCCACGACAAATACCGTGAGACTTTCTGATAAAATCACAGACGCTGGTGAGACTGGGTGAAATCAGACACTTCCCAGAGTTTGCCCTACATACCAGATGCAAATCAAAGCTCAACGGGCTCCGAAACCCGCAGTGTGTGCAGCTCCGCACTGATTTCACAGAAATCTGGTGATATTCAGAATCTGCAGATATTTATCTCCTGCTGCAAAAACAAGGGCTTGAGGGTCTCCTGGAGAAACCCCCTGAAACCAATCCCCCAGCTCCCGCAGCATCTGCACATGGAGGAAAGCAGCAAAATGGGAAAACACTTGAAATTGGGTTTTTTGCCAAAATTGTCCAGCGAGGAACATCATCCCCCACAACCTGCTAAGCACCGGTCCCCCCGGGCTGGGCGGAGGAGCTGCCACCCATCGCTCCCATGGATCTTTAGATGAATAGCAATACGAAAATTTTTATTTTTTTTTTTCCTGGCAAAACTTGGCTTTTTTGTCCCTTTGCAGGGCTCAGGTTGGCTCCAGCACAGGATGATTTCTGGGTGCAGCACAATGACCGAGGCGACCCCTAACCCTGCTATGGGAACCACTCAACAGCAAGTAGTGAACACGCTCACAGGGACCACACTCAAAATACTCAGTTTTGACTTAACAGCTGGTGTTTGATTACATGAAGGCGAAAAAAAAAAGGTTTATTGTGGATGTAACTCTGCACGGACAAACACAAAGGAGATGATAGCTGTCTCCCGAACTGACGCGCCTCTCTAACCGAGCCGGCCAACTCGGGCGAGTTTTCTGTCGCAGTGCCATTGTTTCTTTCTCCCAGGTGATTTTCTAGCAGGAGAGATGATTAGAAGAGCTGATAACATGAAATAAAAGCTGTTCTGGAAGTTTTTATCGTTCATGAGTGCTGCGCAGGAGTGCTGGGCTCTCTATCCCATATATCTTACGGGAGGAGAGCATCCCTAAAGGCATCCTCTCTCACACTCTGACAGCCACATCTCTTTTATCTTTCCTTGGGTACCAGCCACCCTGCCCACACCACCAGTGCAGAGCAAACACACACTGGTCCAGCCCAGCTCTCCCGGGCAGGAGCTGGGGTATTTAAATTGTGCGAAGAACAATTCTTGTTGTGCTGCAGTCCTAGTACCCAAAGGTGCCGAGATGCAAAGACTCAGTTACACAGGGTGGGAGCTGCTCTAAGCATCCCACACGAATTTTCATAAATAACCTTTCTTTGCTTTTTTTTTTCCAGCTCCAGGAGCAGCCTGTGGTGTAACAAGAGCATCCCGATAACCCGACCGAGCGGGAGCACCCAAAATCCTTGCGCAGCGTGGGCTTTGCAATTAGCTGCTCATTTCCTGGGAGACAAAGAGTGACTTGAGGTTGTTTAATCCTTCTGCCAGGCTTAACGCGATGGCCCGCAGATACAGCAGAGGTAGAGCAGATACAGCCGCTAAGATAACAGTGATATACCAATTATTCTTAATAATACTCATATTTATAAAAGCCAAGCATCCATCGTAGGCATTGCTTTTGACGTTATTTAAAGAGACGAAGGATATAAAATAAACCCAGTAGGTTCTTCTATTACCCAGAAAATAACCAGCAAGAAGTAATAATCAAATATTACTTGACTGGCTGCACAGGTTGGGTATGGCGACTCTCTGACGCAAAACAGAGGTTTGGTGGGTGTTCAACGGCCCCAAACAAGCTCTTGCCTCGGTTCCCAGTCCCGCAGAGACTGCCCTGCTCACGCCCTGTGGTCCCCTTCACATTACCCAGGTTATCATGCCTATCTAAGAAAAATTTTGGGAAGTACTTTTTAAAAACACAAGTAGCAAAATAAATAAATTAAACAAGGCTGTTACTCTCCAAACACTGGATTGCACCACCAGCCTTCATTAGATCTTGCCTCCTGACTGTGAAAATTAGGGCTTTTCATTTGTCAGTTACGGTAACTCGCTGACAAATTAACCCGGCACATTCGGATTCTGGGTTTCACAGGGCTGTACGTCATTGTTCAATCCCTGCTGCAGAGCTTTACCAAAGTGGCTTCCAAAAATTCCTCCATCCTCAGGAAGAGCTCGGAAACAGCTCATGATATCTGCCTGGGGAAAACGCGCGGTGTCGGTGGTGCTCGAGATGATCTGACACACAATCCTTAATGACAGGGCTCCCAACCCATCGACTATGAATGCTTTGTTAACCCTTCGGATGCCCTCGTGCCCCAAAAGCTATGCCCAAGCCATGGCCTGTCCTGGGATGGACTCTAACACCTGCCCTTGCAGTAAGGGCAAAAGCCAAATTATTTATTTCCTAGGGATTTGGGGGAAGTGTCGATTAAATTAAGAGAACCTACCGGGCTCGTATTTACAACTGTCCCTGCCATTTCAGTTACTGAGCCCTCCTCAATCAACACGTGAAGCAAAGCCAACGTAGGACGCTGTTCCTCCCGTAAGCTGAGCATCCAGAAAGCAGGTCAGGTATATGTTCCCCATGGGAAAATTTCTTGCCTTGATCCTAAATCCAGGCCCAGTTTTACAGCTTCCCCCCACCCCCAATGCCGGTGCACTGCTATCAAAGCTAACGGAGGGAAGTTAATACATTTTTCAGCCCTTAGTGAAAACTTAGTTTGCCCAATTATCTTCTCTAATTGCACTGCACATTGACAGATGATACGTAACCCCCTGACACTTTAGTTTGTCACCTATAAATCCACAGAAGAGATCTTATTCTTATTTAGTTCATCTGGTTTAGATTTTCTTTAAGTTGCTTTACTGAATTATGTCTTTAAAATTAACTGTTGGCATGCTAAACTGAATTTATTTTCCCTGTGCCAAGTGGGAAAAAATTAGAAAATCTTCACCACCTGACTACTCTATAGGAGACAAAGACTGGAGTTACTTGAGTAATGAAACAACGGAAGAGAAGGAAATGGGAGATGCATGCTGAAACCATTGGAAGCCAAGAGGATAAACCTTCAGCCAGCTCTGATGGGAGCCAAAGACTTCGGCGGAGGCTGTGTAACAGTGACACTGGTAGTACTGGAAAGGAAAAGATCAAGAAGCTTGAGTTGAACAACATTCTTCAGGGGATTGTAGAAACGACGATGCTTTTAATGTGTTTTCCACCCAGAAATTATCCCCTATTCCAACCAGCATCAAAGGCTTAAGCAGAAATTCCTTGTTTCTTGCCAGAAATCAGTGTTCACAACCCACCCTGCCTCAGACGTGCACCTACAGGTTGCACACTTATCCAGCCCCTTGGGTGGTTAAAAACGCTGTTGAGAAGTTTGCCTCTATTTTACCCATATTTTTAGCTCAGAAAATCACCCAGAAGTGTGCTGGGCTTTTATGTCCCTTTCTCTGAGCGTTACTGGAGCACCCGCATTGGCTCTTAGCTCCAACGTTCCCGTGTGAAGGTGCATGGCCCTGGAGTGCCGTCCCCACCTGGTTCCCTCCACCCCACGAGCGTTTTTTGGAACCAAAAACTAGAAAAACACGATAGGTTTATAGTCAGCACAGAAGTATTCTCCTCCGTGCCTTTTGAGAGGTCTGGCACAATGATGCTGACTGATATCTGTGTCAAGGTATTTAAGCCGCTACCTTCTGCCATGGTTGTTCCAAAGCCATGAAGGACAGATCAGAGCCGCCCTTTGAATCGTGAGCCACCCTGCTCATCCCAAGGCAAACACTCCTATGGCAAAGGACAGCAATCTTTCTGGGCTTTACAGATGGAAAAACAGGCGGTAAGGGGTTAAGCAGCTGGTCCAAGACCTCTCTGCAAGACGGTAGAGAAGACAACGCAGGTTTGGTCAAGCATCCTACAGAGGGGAGGGCACTGGGGGCTGCAGTGTGCAAGAGGAAGCTGGAGAAAAAAAGAAAATTAAAAAGAAAAAAAAAAAAACAAAAAAAAACAAACCGGGATGGGGGGGGACGGGCTCGGGTACAACCAGCTGTTTGGTTATAGCATTGATTATCCTCTTTGATTGTTTCAATTCTATGATTTGCTATTTATTGCCTGTTACATTCCCTGTTTTTACAATTATGAGAGAGGTATGGTGTCGTGGTTAATATTACCTCCTCTGGAAAATGAAAGAAGGCTTTCCCTTTCGGTCAGCAGGTCCTTCAGAGAGGTAACAAAGTGCCCTCCAAGGTTTCTCCCAGCGTCATCCATAGCGATACATCCCCCGAGCACCAGAACAGCAGAGTACCCTCCAGTCCAAAGGGGAAGCTGCACCACGAAACCCGCTGCACAAAGCTTGGATAAGTTCCCTCTGACTTCCCACCTCGCAGGGCTTCGCTGCTCCAGCAGGTTTTAAAACACCCCAATTACAACCAGACTCCGTAGATCCATCTCCCAGCCAAACGCCGTTTGGAGTTCGCGAGCAGGAGGATATTCAGGCTGATGTTGCTTTTAAACTAATGGGATTTGGAGCTCTCACGGCTTAGGGAAGAGCCAACTGCTGCGATGAAGAGACAGGAGAAGCCACATTAGCCAACGCACTGCAGGGCTTTCTGTATTACAGCATTAGAATAAAAATAATGCGCTAGGAAATGCTCTTTTGCAGCAGATTGGATAGCACAGCATTTCCTGGCATGGCGCTGGATCAAAGCCGAATTCGTGAGCATTAATTATTCAAACACCAATGAGATACTTTTTTTTTTTTTTGGCCAGTTAAAGCAAAGAAAAATAATCAGATCAGTGTCGTTACAGCGCGAAGAAGCAGAACAGATTTTGTGCAAACGATTAAATTAATTTGTGCAGTCAACCTGCACGTACATTTCCTCCAGATTCACAAGTTATTGCGGCAGTTTTCTCAGATGTGAGAAAACGTGGAGCTCACACACAATGTCAGGTTTGCTGACAGTCCTTAAGGTTGTTTTTTTTTTCTTTTTAATTTTCATAGTTTATCTGATTGGTGTGTCTCAGCACAGAGAAAAAGCAGCCAGGCACGGATATATTTATTGCTCCCATCACATGTGAAAGACAAGAGCAAAACAGAGCCACGTTCCTTTAACAAGGCTTAGTTAAAATAGTAGCAAATAGCAAAATTCCGGTAGAAAAAGCCAAATATCCGCCTTCACAGAATAATGAAATCTATATAAAACTGTTCTGTTAAAACAATCCAACAGCACATCTGGCTGAGCACCTCCCCACTCCCTGCAGACCTCCAAACGCTCCAAAGCCCTCGGCCATGGACAGTGAACATCTTCAGGGACGATGACTTCTGGCTTCTCTGCTCTTCTCCTGTCCCAAGGTGCGAGCAAGGCCAGGGTACGTGGGGAAAAAAATAATAATAAAAAAAGAGCACTCTTCAGCTAAACTGGTTTGGGCCATTGGAGACCCCAGAAGGGAAAATCATGAAGTCCCTGGGGACAGACAGCGGCGGAAGGCAACTCCTGATCTGTCGGGGTGTTTGGGGAGTTCAGCACAGCTCCATGGGTGCCACGGTGACACCGAATGTCACCCGGGCTTCTGCGGTTTTACCCCCACGGTATTTCGGATTCACTGTGACACTCACCCTTGGAGCACTGTCCGCTCCCATAAGCTTCACTCCACTGCCCGACGCTGCCTTTGCTTGTCAGATTTTAATTGCTTTGTCAGAAGATAATTACAGCTTGTTCACAGCTCTGCTGCTCTCTAGGCTGTGCATCCCAGATCCCGCTCTCAGCTCCGTTCCTTATGCAGCTTTTTCCGCTCTGTTCTGCTCAGGGACTTCACCATTTCCCCCCGGTTACAAACACTGTTCAGCAATCACAGCAAATCAAGGAGCTGGACAAACGCTGCCCACGCTCTGGTCACCTCTCCTAATTTCAGGGGTTGTACGATGACAGGGAGCCCAAGAGTCCACCCGTGTCAGCGGGTCACCCAAAGCCGCAGAGGTTCGCCTGCACTTCCAAAATCCTGCTCACAAGCTCGGAACAACACTTCCCTTCACCCTGGGATGTCGGTGTCAGCCTTTAACATCTGGATTAGCGAGCGGGACCTGGGGCTTTAACATCTGCATGCCTGTACGTAAACACTACTACTATAAACGTTCCTATAAAAGTGATGATATCTACATTTGGTAACCATTCGATCTCACATCTCTTATAAATACTACAAGCATTTCAAATCTACTGACCTCCCTTTTGACCCAGGAAACTGTTATTTTTATATTACAATCGTATCTGACCACTAATCCTACATTTTCTTACAAGTGACCGTTGTTTTCAAATGGCAAGAAAAAAAATACCATCGATACGCTTGCAGCAATTAATGAGATCTCAAGAGCTTTGCTGTCTGGGAAGAAGGTTGCCTGCTGAAGAGCATCCTTTGCAGAACCAACGCGTTTCCTTTCACGCACCGGAAAGCCGGATGCAACGAACCCGAGGGGTGAAGGTGGCACCCAGCCGAGAGCAAACGGGTCAGGCAGCGGAGATGCTCCAAAATGTTTATTAGCACAGCCGTCGCAACCAGAAACTGCCCAAACGCCCCCAAATACACCTCTGCAAAGTTATTTCCCTCTTTTGCTTTTTATTGACCCCGAAGTAAGTAGAAAGCAATGTTCAGCCCTGGCTCAGTTTGCTGTCCTTGGCACACGGATCCTGATTTTCCCCAAATTTCCCCTCGACTCTCCTGCTTGCTGTGGCTTCAAGGCTCTGAACCATGACTGAGACAAACTAATGGTGGCTTTGTAGCTCCGTGAAGGTCCCTCCTTTCCCCCCCAGGACAGGTTGCTGGTGAATACTGGAAAACCTGGTGTTCCCGCAGGAGATGGGTGCCGTGCCTCCCAGCCCCCCCGTGCTGGCTGGGCTCTGCCGATATAGATCCCATCTGTTTCGTGGCCAGGAAAAGACACACACGGCTCAGAGCGAGCGAGAAGATTCCTATTTTAGCCTCTTCTCCGGTGCTCACCCACAGGTTTGCTCTCAGCTGTTTATTTTCCTATATTTTAAGTAGGGATGTACAGCCAGAGTTCTGATTCTGCTCAGAGCCAAACCCTTTATCCCATTTTATTCCTTACATCCCAAATCCATACCATCCAGACATGACCTAGCGCTGTCTCCCTATTCCCCACCCTTCGAAAGACCACCATCACTTTCTCTTTACACCTTCCACAATGAACACACTTAATTGCTCAGCTCTGAAAATTCCAGTTTTATTGGGTTTTAACCCTGCTTTATGGGTCCTTTGTTCGGTCTGAAGCAAGCTGCCGTGGAGTCTTACCCCTTTTTATCCCCTACTTCTGTAATTAACCAAACTTTGCACCCAAAGCCCCCATCGCACGCAAAGCACCTGCATCTCGCCTGGTAGGCAGCAGCCCTCGCCTGGCTGGAACGCAAGCACCTGCCTCTTGAAGCTCAGTAATCCCACTAATTGGCTCCTCCTCTCCATTTTGCCTCTAAATATGTATTCTGGAGGGCGAGGAGAAGTGCTGCCACCTGCTCCCACTTTTTTTTTTTTTCCATGATTCCCAGCGGATTACTTCTACATATTTATCCCGGGCAGGGATGCTGTTCCCCCCCCCCGGGTTTATTCTCCAGCAGGGTCAGGTAATGGGTTTCCATCCTGGCAGGAGGGACACGTGTGGGTCCCAGAGCTGCATCCCAAATGGACCGGCAGCTGCTGGTGCATTTGGGATTTGAGAAGCTTTTAATTATCCCCCTTCCATTGTATCAGTCGGATGCTGCCTCTCAGCATATAATACATTATTTTAGCAAGCTGCCGCAGGAGATCTCTTGGAAATATAACATAATTCATGAGCTGACACAGGTGTGTGCTATTTGTATTATAACTTACAGCTCTCGTAACATCGGACTGGTCCCCAGTATCTGGGAGCTGATCTTCTCTTTGCTTTCCATGAATGTTTGCGTGCCCCAGGAGTGTTTGTGTTGCTGATCATGCAAACAAAAAAATGTACAAGCATATCTGTAAAAATTTCAAATGCTTCATGGACTCATCAGCTGTGTCCATGGGACAAGAAGAACAAGGGACAGAAAATAAATCCCAACCACAAAACATTTGGTTTTAAATAAAATGTCTAAGGGACTTGGTGTCCCTCCATCGTTGCTAAGGTCACACACGATGTTATTCAAATGAAATACACAGTTCTCAGCTTAGTTTCTCAACCGTAAGTGCCAGGGCCAAGCGAGCTATTGAGATCCTGGCACCGAAGCGCTCGCTGGGATGGTCCACGGCTCTGGCAGCGCTCGCTGTCTGGGCAGCTGCTTTCGGGTGACTTTAGATATTACTCTCGTACTTCTAGACAGAACGTAGATAACGTTTTAGCTGCAGAAGTGAGCTTTGAGGCGAAACACGGAATTTGTTAAAAGCCATCAGCATAAGCACTTTGAAGGATTTTTGGGCTTCTGCCTGTTCAGCTTTGCCTCGCGTGGGGCTCAGCCACCAGCAAACTGCTGAAGAAGGCACCTACCACCCTCCTCCTCGCTGGGACGCTGTAGGGGCTGGGGTGAGGAACACAGCAAGGAGACATTGCTCCACCAAAAGACAAGAAAGCCTCCTCCCTGACTAGAAACGGACTTAGGCACGAGATAGAAATCTCAGAAATTTCCCAGAAGTGTCAGTGCCTCAGTCTGCTGAAGCCTACCCAGAAAATGTGGTTTGGCACCCACAGACCCCAACTGCTTCTCAACTCCTGCCTATCTGATGAAAGCCTTTCTTTCCCTCCCTGCCTCCAGGAGAATACCAAATGCTTTCCAGCACAGTACCTCTTGCTTCTCGAAGCCGTCAGGAAATCATCCCTTCATGCATACTTAACAACATCACATCTGCGAACCTGCTGTAGATCCAAACCTTACTTTTTTGCAAAATCGATTTTAAAACAAATCAGCATTTGCAAAGATCTGTTTCCCTTCTACAACGAGTTTGCTAATAAACTCCAACCACTGAACACCCCAGGCTAGTGTATCACCTCTTTTCCATGACCTTCATCTAACTTCAGCTTTCACACACAGAGCAGGAGTGAGTTATTTTGATTAACCATGATTGCTTCTTTGTCAGACCAGTAAATCAACTAAAATAAGAAACTCATACCTTGAAAGATCTAGAGGAGTTGCTGCCAAGTATTTTTATAAGGTCTTTTTTCACTCCCCATTGCGTGCTCTACTCTCAAATGTGCCACAAGAAAATCCCTTGCTCTATCGACTCCCCATCCCCCTTTTGCAAACATTGCATTTTTCCCCGTTTTCGGCGGAGCGGATACATTAATACAGCCGTAGGACTGGTTGATTTTCTCGTTTGTGCAGAGTCATCACTGATCACACGAGTAATGTAAGCACAGCAGGAAGATTCGGCTAATAATTTTGGATTTGACAGGGAGGGTTATGTTAACAAGATGAGTAGGGATTGCACAGTTATTCTGTGCAACTTTTTGCTGTAAACACTGTTTTTAAAACCCTTTAAACAGCTGTTATTCCGCTTTCCTTTCAGCCGTGCACGCAGATGAAGCCCTAGCTACAGTACCTGCTACCAAAGCGCAGGTTTGTACAGTGCTAGATGGTAACCTGGGATGTTTCTCCACCTCTTTTGGGTAATAACAGTTGAATTCTCCTCTCAAACCCGTACAAAAGATGATGAAGTGTTTGGATGCTCTGGCAAGGACCCATCCATGGGGGACGGGCAGCGGAGCGGGGCCACGCTTTGGCTGCAAGGACAACGGCTAATGATTGCAACGAGCAGCTTCCAAGCTTCCACCAAGAAATTGGGGAAAAAATTGGCTTCTTTTGCTGCACCCGTTTTAATAGGATATCGGCGTGGTAGAGAAGGAACTCGGTAAAAAACCCCAGTGGAAGTCAATGCCTACAGAGCCATGCTTCTGTTGATGGAGCATCCGTTCATCCGGTCAGAGAACCAAGGGAAGAAGACACCAGCTCCATTTTCCAGCCTGCTGCCTTCTAGGATTAGCCAAGGAAGGGCTCTGATGAGCCCCTGGTCCCCTCACCCCCAGCAGTGTCACAGCTGTGGAAGTGGCAACTGGCCGCGGGGAAAAATCATAATTATACCTTCAGTCCCGTGCATTGACGAGCGACAGCGTCGCTGCCGCAGCTTTTTAACAGACTCGAGTGCATTATTCATAAGGGATTTTTTTAAGAGGTCTGTAATCACGGGAACTGCTTCCTTCATATTTTTAATGGCACAGGAAAGGTCTCCGAGTGCCACTCCGGTTCCCCTCTCGGGCCAGATGCCATCTGTGTAAATGCGACTTTGCGTGCGAAAAGAATTACACAGTGAAAACTGCCAGAAGTCAAGATTGGGAAAATTTGGCTCAAGTTTCGCCTCCATTCAAAGAATTTCATCTGAAATAATTCTGAACAACTCTGAAGCACTTTGCTGTGCCATAGCAGCCCTTGCAAAGCTGCCGAGGCTGCCACAGCCACCCTGGGGAATGTCCCTCTGCTTCAAAACGTCCCTTTTCGGTCCCCTGCCAGCAGCTCGAAGCTGTCGAAGAGGAGGGATGGGGCATGTCGGACACGGCTAGCTCTCCTCCTAAGATCTCCTGCCACCGTTTTGGGAACAAGTCGAGCCCCTTTTGATGCCCCTGGATCAAGAGATCCGACGTGTCACAGGTCACTCCTCGGGACCGGGAGGGCAGAGGATCAAACCACCAGCGAACAGGGATGAAAGAGGGGAAAAGCTCCTCGGTGCTCGCTGGCCTCCTCGCAGGCACATGTACCAAAGGCACGAGGATGGGGATCAGAGGGGTTTGCCGCGGGGAAGAGGACGGCAAGCGGCAGAAGAAACACCTCTTAGGGAAGAGTTTCTGCCCATCGCATCCCATCAGCTCAATGACCAAGGGGACAAGAGAAAAAAAAATTCAGCAAAGCAACAAGGATGCTGAGATGAGGATCTGCACCTTAAATACGGCTTAAATAGAGCTGGGCATTCATCGCTGTGAATATCACGCTTTCTTTTAGAGGGTGGCTAGTGAAAAATGAAGGCACTGTACTCTGTAAAAGCAATGTCAGGCACAAAAACTGTTTTCATGTAAAATCTTGGTGGCTTTTGCCAATAGAAGACGAGCATCAGCCACAGATGTTTGTTAAGGACATCTTAATGTTGTGCTCACTGTGCATTCTGCAGCCTAATTACACTGCCTTCGTTATTCATAATGTGCAAACGGAGTAGTAATAGATTAAGACAGTTTTCATTATTTTATTTTAGGTCTTTTGCAGTGTAAGACAAAACCAGACGGATTAAAAAAAAAAAAAAAAAAANATCCTGAGATGAGTAAAGATTGTTAAGAACACAAAACCGGGCGATGAAGTATTTCAGAAAAACAGACATTGCCCTCACTATGCCAAAAATAATGGAGACTGACATCATTTGGAAGGGAAATAGAAACAATTGGGGAATATTAATTGGGGCACACATCAAGCAGTGGTTTTGAATTCCTCTATGTAGAAAGACAGAGAGAAGAAAGTTGCCGTATTCTCTCAGCCTCTGGCAGTCTGCGGCCACAAAGAGAAGGTCGTGCTTGGAAGAGGAACCAGAGCTCCCCTGAAGTCAGCTGAAGCCCGTTTTCAAAGGGGGCAGAGCTCCAGGCTTTTGGGGGATGCCCTGTGTATTTGTAAGTTTTTCTTTCTTTTTTTTTAAAAAAAAAAACCAAGAAAAATAAGATGTCTTGACTTCCCCCAGGCTATCTACCTCTGCGTTCACAACTCGCCCCCTTTACAAAGGTGCTTGCTTCTACCTGATGACCCAGCTGTTAGAATATTATAAAATACATCACAGTCCTTGAGCAAACGTCTTTTTAAACCATTGCAGAAAAGAATGGCGATTGGAAAGGTATTTCAAAAATAAAACCTTCCTTTTCTGGCTCTCAGATAGCACATATACTCTTCTTCCCTCAAGCCATTTCGATGGACATTTCTCACCCACAAATAACCGTTGACCACTCCTCCACAGGCAGCGTGAGAAGCATTCTTTTAAGAAGAAATGAGGAAGATGGCCAGTGGGACTGGGTAAATCACAAGCCCCTTGTATGGGCCTATCGTTAGTTCTCACATAGGAGGAAAGAGCAGCAAGAAACCCTGCTAACCGCTCGCTATTTCACCTCCCCTGGTCACCCCATGGTCTTACAAAAGCTCCTCCAGCAACCGGTAGGTGCTCATGCCAGGAGGGAGAATTTTTCAGGTGGCTTGCTCCAGACCCCATTTATATAGGATATTTAAATGCTTATGATCTGGGGAAAAAATTTCAAAGGACTTAGGGTCCTGAGCACTGCTGGGCAGGGGGTGTGCTGGAGCGGAGCGATGCAGCTCTTCAACATCTCCCCCCTGTGGCACCAGCAATGTTCACAGCACGCGTCCTGCAGCATCGCTCAAGCTCAGTTATGGATACGAGGGGTTGCTCGGGTTCCTGCTCAGCGGGAAACGCTTTGCTGTAAATTCACACCTTGCTGGGCACCAGCTTTCTTCGGTATTCATTTGGTTTTAAATCAGATGGTCCTTTCTCCTGGCTCCATCCCATATGTCATTCCAGGTTTTGGTGCTTTCCCTTTCCATAAAGTTGATATCTTTGAAAGATCGGGTGATTTCTTTGTGCAAGCTCATGAGATACATATTCAGAGCCTCCACATTTAGGAGAACAAGTGCCACGTGCTTGAAATCTAATGACCAAGCAGAAAATTGTTGGATTTTCCATAAGAACCAGCCTCCACATGCCAGAGTGGAGGTTAAACACAAAGAACAGGTCAAAAACCATCAGCATTTCAACAAAATAGTTAATTAAATTCAAATAGCAAAAGAAAAAAAAAATGGTGGTTTCCTTATAATGAAAATTTTTGTCCAATATTTAACTCACAGGAAAAGAGGCTAATTCCATTTACGTTAAACCAGCACAGTTTTGGCTTTTAGCTTAACCACCAAGCAACCAAGCCACCAGCAGAAGGCAGGCTATCCGGCAATTATCACACAAACACATCTGGGGCTGAATTCAGACACTGCACCATTAAAATCCATGGAGATTTTCCCGAGAGTCCCATGCCAGGAGAGTCAAGGATATAAAAACTGACATCTGATTACATGTTAATTGGTCCCAATCCCATTCGTGGTTCCAGTCCCACTCAAAGCCTTTTAATTCATGGAAGAGTTGGGCAGGAATGATAGCACCAATTATTGCTAAGAGGTACCAAGGTACATTACTTGATATTTATTATTAACAGCATCTTTTAAAGCAATTTCCATCCTAAGGATCTCAAAGCTTTTACACATTAATTAATGAAGAGCCTCACGCGATCGCTGTGAAGTAGGCAAATATTATTCCCAACTCACAGATAAATGAGGAAGATGGGATTTAAATTACATCCTTAAATTTACCCAACAGATAAAAGGCTCCTCGTCCCAATAGGGAGAGCAGATCTGAAGGGATAACAAGGTCTCGCAACCAGTGAATCCATCTCCTTGCGCGGAAAATCTGAGTTCAGAGAAAAATCTATAGAGAATGTTTAACTTGGATGCTGTCATTAAAAAACATGTTAGCTTATGGCCCAGAAGGAGTTAAAGGATCCCAACATCTGGGCAAGATCCGCTGCCAGGGTTAACTCGCGTGGCTCTTTGGAATATTTTTGCCTCTTTTTGGCCGCAATAGCAGACCAGCATTCTCTTTCACAAACCAGCTCTTCCATTAGAATTTGCTTTCCGAAACAGGACAGCCTTTGCTTGCAAAATTAGCTCCCTACCCAGCATCTGAGGCATGAATTTGGAGAATTTTTTCTCAAGCAAGGGCTGAAAGCAACTATTGATACACGGGCAAAGAACGCAAAGGCTCGCTCTATCTCCCAGAGCCGTTAAACATTTATCAGCCTTTCAAAGATAAAAATAAAGCTCGGCTGGCTCGCACCTTCCAGCTGGGCTCGGCTTTGATGACCCCTGAGCTTACCGGTTGGAGGGAAAGTTTGCAGCTGACTCGGGAGAAGGGATTGATTTGGGATGGAGCTCCTGGGCTTCCCGGTGCCTTATTATGGCAGCTCAGCACTGATGCAGCTTTGGGGGCTTAGCAGGGTTGGGTTTGGGGTTTTTTTGCTTGTTTGTTAACTAGAAACAGAGCAAGAAACTCTGCAGGCAGGAGAAAACACATCGAGCATTTGGAGGGAATAAAACACATTTTCCTGAGTCTTCGCATCCTCGGCTCGTGCGGAAAACTCTTCCCGAGCGCGGGGCGAAGCTAACCGGGATTTTCTGTTCCATTTGTTGGCTGCACAACTGCGGTTTTTTTCTCTTATTAACCGAAAATCTGCATTGCTGATAAACCGCTGCGATAGCAGATACACTCTGCTCTCCCCTAATTGCCTCTCTTACATTTACGGAGATACTTCCCGTTTATCTCTGATGAACCCTAATTGAAGCTTGCAAAGCTTTGACACACACACTCTCATGAATACACATCAGGTTTTAAGTGACACAAAATTGTCATCTTCTTTTCTTCAGCATTCAACAGGACTCTGCGTTGGGAACGCTCTGTCCTGGACCGCGTGCTCAGGGGTGTGAGGGTGAGTGAAAGAGTCGGAGAAACGGGAATTTGGGATAATCTGGGTACAGGCTCGATGTGCAATATGTACTGTAGGTGCAGAGATCACAGCTTCTTCATGCATTTTCTCTATTCATCAGTCTTGGTTCCCCCCTGACTTAGAGAAAGGTGTCTACCTTGTTTTCTCAAGTGCTATAAATTGTATATATATATTTATTTATTTATATATATATAAAGAGTGTATATATATATATATACACACACACACATATATATTTCTCTCTCTGAAGCACAGTGCTGACCCACTGCTATACAACTTCGACCTCTCCACCAGCAGGACCATTCTCTCTCGCTCACCTCCACACCACAATGAAAACCTAGACATCAATACTCATTTATAAGCAATTAACTGAACAACAGACGGGTTAAGAATCTTTCTCCTGCACCCTTTACACAAGAGTTGCACTCTCCTGTTTGTACAAGTGATTTTTTAATTTTTTTTGAGGCTTCTACTCTTGCAGGGTTGGAAATACTTGAAAGCATTTCTGAGCTTTCAACCCAGCAATTTCCAACCTAACTGAGAATAACGAGCGTTTTCCAGCACCGAAGGAGGGCAAAAGAAGAGGGAGGATGAAATCAGAACCAACTCGACACCACTGTGCTGAATCGTCATGTACCCGATGCATCACCATCACCTCTGGGCGTGGGTGGTGGCAAATGGGATTTTTTCAGAAGCTTTTTGGTCTCTCCAGTCCTGCATCAGGAGTTGCACAAACCCCACCCTTTCCATCCCACAGCGAGGAAGTTTTCTCCGTCATTTAACTCAACAGCATCACGCTTTTCGCAAAGTCTCTCCTGATAAAAATTGAAGGACAGAACATCAGCCTAAAAAAAATCCCCAGGACGACTCAATAAATGACAGGAGGGTTAAGCCAGGTGATGAATAATCCCTGAGCCCAAAGTATAACCCTCAAGAGGACCACAGATCCTCCCAGCCGCACCGTTTGCGGGTGACTAACGACGCACAGAGCTGTGCCGGTAGGACAGACTATTTTAAGGGTATCTTTGATCTCCCCACGTTATACAGCACATCATTCTCCAAATAAATAAATAATAGAGGTTTCCCTCTCCCCCACTATGAAGCGGGGCGGTGGGTTGTCAGGTGCACGTTTAGGGACCGGCGCTGCAACGCGGGCTCGTGTACCACACGCTAACGATGCCATTAGACGCACCGCGGTCCTTGAGGAGGTTTGCTGGATTCTGTGTTTTATCTCCTCCTCCAACAGCCTTTTGTGCTCCCTCTCAGCCTGGACCTAGAGGGATCGTTAGAAGATGTGCTCCTGGCTTGGAGCTAAGATGATTTCTTCTTATGGAAATGAGACGATGAAATTAAAGTAGAAAAATACAAACGCGAGGAGCAGCAAGTTTGTTTTTCAGGCTTTTCCCTAAATTCATCTTGATTTTACTTTTTTATTTTCATAAGCTTTGGAAGCTTTTTCCCAAGCCAAACCAGCTTATGAAACATAAGCACTGCCATACACGAGCACCAGTTTACAACAGCATTTAGATACTGTTCCACAACAGAGAATTAGCATCATCTCTATTTCTGCATCCGCCAAAACACGTCAGTGTGGCGAGGATGCTTTCAGAACTCAAATAATGTCGGTTTATTGGAACAGAGAGCAAATCCTCCCTTCCCTTCCCTCCCCGTTGATACCAATATGACCCACTCGTGTGAAAATAAAGGTCCTGGGGTTTTGCTCCTGAAGCTCAGTCTGCTGAAAGTCTGAAGAGCAGATGGTGGTAAATGTTTAACTAACAAGCGAAATATTGCGACAACACGGTTGGTTCTGTACGGCAGAACTGGGTAGAAAATAAAAATTATTTTTAAAGGTCAGTTGATGAAATGGCGCTGCTCTGCTGCTAGCTCTGCAGCTGTTATCGCAGCCGGCTCAGTAACAGCCTGCCTCGGAAAAACAGAGACTGCTGAAGAAAAGATTATAATGGAAAAGGGATCAAGAATCCTTTTTTTTTTTTAATGGGTGATAAAAGGAATGGAGGCTAATGTGAAAAAAAAAAAAAAAAACACCAAACCCAAACAGCTGGTGGGATGTTCGATGGCTAAAAGTAAGTTGTGCCAAGTAGGTTTTTCCCTTTTTTTCAAAAACTGAAAGACTGTCACTTTACAAGAATTATTTACAGGATCCCAGTGTCAAAATTAAAGGGCTCACGGTGGTGACAACTCAGACTCTCAAATATTTTCCAAAGGAAAACAGGGCAAAATCCTCTACCCAAACTTCCAGCATATCTACAGATGAAGGTTCGTTTCACCAGTTAATGGGAGCTGCAGCCGTTTTATTCAGGGTAAAGTGCTAGAACACCAGTTTTTAAAGAAAAAAACCTTCTAAAAGTAAGTGAAAAGGTTCTTTCCCCTATGAGTTTTGGGCAACGACCATATTATTTTGTTGATATTAGGCTACAAGTGCCACCAGGTTTATTTTCCATCTTTACCTAAGAAAGAAATGAACCCTGAGCAGAGAAGCAACGGAATAACTCGACATCCTCACGCTCTCCTGCCTAGTCAACACATTAAATCCCATTAAATTGAATCCAGGTGCCCCACAAGGTTACTGAGCTAATCTTGTTCTCAGGTCATGATTGTGTTTGAAAAGTCCAGTCCAAACCAAGAGACTGTCAGTGTGTCTATTCATTCCTCCTATAACAAGAGCCCCGGCAATAATCACACCACCATCGGGAAAGGAAGCAAATAAAAAGACCAAAGACCTTAAAACCCACTTGAAGTCAATTAAACACTTTATGGAAGGAACTAAATGCACTGAGCTTCCTGAAAGCTGGTCAGGCATCCAGCAAAATGACATGTGCCCTTTCATATACGAGAGAATATTACCCTCCATCCAAGGCAGGTGCCTGGATGCACCTTTTCGGTTCATCGGACACATTGTCCCGGCAAAGCACTGGAATCGAGCGGCCGTGCCTGCCTCAACCCTCAGATGTACCTTCTGCTCCGTGCTGGTTACGTCTCTCCCAACAGCAATTAGAAACAGAAAGTCAAGGAGAACAAAACCGAAACAATACAAAAAGTAATTTAGGCGAAGCTGGGGGGAGATTTGAAGTTTGGAGGTGTGATGGATTCACATCACATACGTCTCAGAAGCAATAAACCCTGCTTAGGGAAACGTCGGAGGCAAAACCACTGCTGGGCTATAAAATCCCACCTCTGAGGACTATAAAACAACGTGCACAGAGCAAACATCCTTTCCCAGCATAATAGGGCTGTCAGAAATGATTGACAGCAATGACAATCTAGCACAAGCTGCCGTATCCCTGCGATAGCATCCTGCACGGGGCTGTCTGGCAGGAATTAAACTGTTTATTCGTTCCTATACGGTGTGGAGGGTGGAACACGTCATATAGAATAAATGTACCTTTTCTTTCCATCTGCTTTTACGCACCCGCATTATCTCAGCACACCTTTTAGTCCATAAAACACTATTTCCATTTCCTCTCGGATTTCTCCCCCCTTTCAGCTCCGCTATGCAGATGACGACTTGCTAAGCGCTGCTTAGGGGAAGGTGACGCCTCTGTACCTCCGGGCTGACGTCAGGCTGCTCCTGCAAACCCGAAACAAATCTGAAAAATGAGCAATCTGGATGCAAAGCCTCAACCCTCCCTCGGAGGGAAGGCAATGCTCTGCAATCCCTCTGATGGGGTATTTTGGTGATGAGGAAATCCCATCCCAGGCACGGAATGGATGGAGACCGCCGGGGTCAAGAGATCCCTGCAGATTGCAACGGCTTTCATTAAATCACTGTCTTCCTGGGCAGGATTTGAGCTGACAGCCTATTGCTGAGAGACTCCACACAGCTTATTACCTATCCCCACACGCAGTTAACCACCGCTGACGGGGTGATGGACCTCTCGGCCAGCCCGCGCCGCAGCTCCTGGCATTGTGCTCACCATCATCCTGCCAACACTACGTCAGTTGACATCAACAATATTTCTGTAGGCAGGAGAAGTGCGAAAAATTCAAGGCTGTGCCCCGTTCTCCATGCAGAAGCCCTATCGTGTATGGGAGATGAGATGATTTTTTTTTTTTAACAGTTGTTTCTCTCTTCTGTTCGCCAACAAGTGACCTCCAGCAGAGCAAATTTCTCCTATAAAGCCACAGTCACTCCTGTCACAGCCGCTTGTACACCACTACTGCAAAAACCGAGGCATGAAAACCAGTGAAAAGTAGAGTAAATTGCCAAAAGAGATGGGGGAAAGAGGTTCTTCCAAGAAGCCAAGGGAGAAATAAACACGGTCTAATGAAGGGACTGGGCTCAGGAGCACGGTGTCCAAATTCTGACTATCAGAAAACTCGGCTGTGAAACCCTCAGCAAACTCCCCAGTGCCCCTGCGCTGCGGTTCCCCTTCTCCCCGCTGCAAAGCATCCTTGTCCTTGTCTTTTCGGCGGCACAGCGCTGAGAGCGGGGACCTGCATCATCTTCCCAGGCGGATGCACGCGGTCCCCAGCACAGCCCCGTCTGAAAATGCTCACAGCATTCCAAAGTGGAAAAATACGTTTGATTGATTTTGTGATTCAACTTAAGCCAAAAAAAAAAAAAATTTTTTTTAAAAAAAAAGGTTAAAGTTAGATCCATGGTGGATCCAAAGCCGGATGATGCCCAGGCACTGTCACTGAACTTTGTCTGATTTCTCTCCACACCAGAAGGGCAGCAGGCATGGGACATCATCCCCCCAGGATGTTTTAAAAGCAGATGACAAGCGTCAGAGGAGTGAGAAATGCCCGTTAACCCTCCCCTCTGATCAACCAGCTCTGGTGGATTAGCAGTCCAGCTCATTTCTACCCAAAAATTCCAGCTGGATGTTCTCTCCCCAATTTATCTGCCAGCCAAAAATCAGGGTCCACACCAAGAGAGGAGTCAAAGGGCCAAACACCGGATTTCAGCTGAGCTTTGTCCAGAGCCCGGCACCATCGATCTCATTTAGAGCTGCAGGGCTCCATCCTCCCATAAAAACCACTGGCTGGGAAGAAACGAGATGAGGAAAGGAAAGGGATGTAATTGCCTGGGTGATATTTTTTCCTCCTGTGTCATTAGAGCCACAGGGCACTCTGCAGCCAGGGTCAGTGGGTATTTTATATGCACATGCTGCTGATGATGTTCCCATTTAGGTTTCTTGCTGCTGGCCTCATGTTTCTTTCATTCCCCTGAGGATTTATTTTATTGGGTGGTTTTGTACTCGAGGTTGTCACCTAGTTAGTTCCTTTTCCTCACCACTACCACTTCCCACCTTGTCATCCTTCCAACTTCAAAATCCCAGGAAAAAATAGGCATCCCATCCTTTCTGGGAAGAGATCCAGGAGCATCGCGAGGATGCAGGAGCACTTGACATTTCCCCATTGTTATCAGCATCTCCTTAATCAGCCGCTCTGCCACCGCCGGCACTCAGTACGCGTTCGGGACAAGTGATAAATAGTAAAGCAATTCTCAGGTGCTAAAAAAAGAATTCCTGCACAAGGGGATTATCAACTTTTTGCCCCGTATTTATTTTAATCTGGTGTTCCCCTTCAGTACAGGCTACGGGAGCAAATCCAAAGCCACAGCCCGACCCTTCGTGTTCTCCTGACACTGCAGCACTGCCCCATCCATTGATTTTGGGGGAAAGGGAGGTGAATTTGGCAAAAGACCGTACAGAAGTGACATCAACACCGTACTCTCAGAAACAAAACCCCCAGCACAGTTGTAACCGTTTGCTCCCTGCGCACTCCACAGCCTCCAGCCTGACTCCTCGTGCAAAAATACCCAACATTAAATGCACCGAGAGCAGGGACCCCCCGGGCACCCCTGGCATGCAGCAAGGTCCCTGCTATCCAAAGTAAGCAGGACCAAAGGCTTTGAAAGTGAGAGAAGCAGATGAGAAAGCCACCAGCCTCCACACGGGAGAATATGGGGATAAAACACAAAATTGTGCAGCTTTTCCTGTTTATTACTCCATTTAGGCACTTGTAAAATGCTGGCAGCAAGTCACGGGAAGCGGGGCCCTGGGGAGCGGCTGGTTAACGGGGCGCTGGGCAATCGCAGTGACACTGTCAGCACCCACCCACGGTGGCACCTGCGATGGCAACCCGGGGTTGGCATGGGATAGCAGCCAGGAAAAGCCCTGAACAGGATTATTTTGCTGATTGTTACAGGAATCATCTCCTCCTTTTTTATTTTCTTGTGAGGTTTCTACCAAGAGGCGAGGGGCACAAGCTGCAATATGGGAAATACCAATAAAATGTTCAGAAAAATGTTCATAGTGGGCAAAGCGTGGAGCCCAGGCTGGGCGGTCCCCACCCCTGGAGAGGCTGGAGGGGTCGGGACAGTCTCAGACCTGCTTTGGCAGATTGCGGGGCGTAGCGGAGGGGAAAGGAGAGGAGATCTCCCTGTTTCCAAAACAACCCTCCCGTACAAGCTGCCATTGTCCATCCAGGCTTTACAAATGAAGACCAAAAGGGCATATAAAAATATAATATATTATAAAAAAATAAAAATATACGGACTATTTCAGCAGGGAGGGGGTTATGGAATGGAGGAACTGCTCTGTAACACAGCAAACCTACGGAGTGAGGGTTTTTATGTCGACGCAGCAAAGGCACAAAGAAACATCTGCAGGTCGTTTCGTGACTTTTAACTGGTGTTGTAGAGCACAGCTAAACCCACGCTCCGCTATGTGCCTGCCACTTCTGAAACTGGCATTCAGCACAGATGCTCAGTGGCAAAATTATTTTCTTTCACTAGTGCTGACGCTGGATTCCCATCAAGGGGTATATCGCTCCATTTCAGAGTAATTTTCATCCCTAAAGCCAGGATCCAGCCCCATCACTAGCTGCACGCTCCGTGCACTGAGCTGTAGATTTCAGACGCCAAAGTGGGTTTTAAACAAGTGTCAGGGACTGTTTTCCACTGCTAAAACCACCCGTAAAAATGACATAGTGCCTCCAGTGCCGTGTGCCTTCCTCGCGTCCTAACAGATGGGAATTTATCCATTTCCTACCTGTGCATCCATGAGGAGGTGCCTCATCAGCATCATGGCATTTTTCAGAGATTCTTTCTCGCTGGGCGAAAAGGCATCGTCCTCTTCATCCAGCGTTTTCGACTTGTTGACGATAAAATGGGAGATCTGGTCGTTCAAGGAATGCAGCGACTCCACGGCTGCGGAGACAGAGGGAAAGAAAAAGAGGAATGAAACTGCGCCGGGGGGAGCTGACGCCTTTTCTCAGTTTGAGATGGGCTACAGGGTGCAACCTGCTTTTGAAAAGCATCGCTGGAAATCGGTCCCCATTACTGTGGAGAGGGCCAGTAAAGGCATAGTAAAGGCTAGCAACTACTGTAAAGTCAAATATTGATGGAGAACTACAGTAATACCAAGACGACGCGGTCTGAATTAACACATAGTGCTAATTTTTGGTTATATCCAGATATCAACCAGATTCAATTAGAACCTAAAAACCACAGTCTTACTGGTTCCCCCTATCAATCCACATCCAGTCAATTTTCCCGGTGTGATACATGTGATACACAGCAGACACGGGGATTACGAGCTATCGCCATAGGGATCAATAATTAATAACCTATGGAGGTACGGGCAGCTAGAGGCAACTCATCCACGGGTTGAGGTCACATCCCAGTGGTTGCTGGGGCAATACATGGGTGGGAACTGAAACATTCTGAAACAGAAGAGTGGTTGGTTCCAAATCGGCTTCCCAGCCTTTCCCATTCCAATTTCACCATTTCCTCACTGCGAGGAACAATTTCAAGAGTTGAAGAAACCGTAACAGTCCTCCATCAGTGCTCTGACATCCCCTGCAAGGAGGGAGAAAATGATCTCTTTCAAAGCGGTGCTTTTCGCCGCTGCTATCAGATGATGGGCTGTGTTGGGTTTTTTGGGTTTTTTTTTTCAGGTGAGGACCATTTGCCACCCCCAGAAGCAAGAACAGGGGAACAAAGTCGGTTTTTTGCAGGGCACTGCGGGGTGTGAACCACCAGAGATCAAAGGATGGGCAGAGGAGAAAATAAATTGCTTTCTGTTAGAGCTGAGCAGAAAAAATATACTTGTGCCAAAAACTACTTCAAGGAAGAGGCTGAAGCAATAAAGTCGTTCCAGGAGACCCCACTTTATACACTCCAGCTTCCACCCAGATAAGTACAAAACAGAATAAACCGGAGATATCATATCCTGAGATCTACTGACAAAAACCAGCCGAGTCTAAAATTAAGTCTGGCTCGCAGGAGGGACTAAATGAAAGAGGATGGACGCTATCATAATTTTATCAAGGGATGCAGTGTAAGGATTCCTGGGCTCGCTGGCTGGAAAAAAAAAAAAAAATCAGAGAAGACATTTAAGTCAGACTTTTCTGTAAGCAGTCAGCACTCGCCGGCGCGACTGGAGATTTGCTCCCGCCAAGAGAAAAGCCAAAAAAGCCACAGTGCCTGCACAGATCCTTTGAAAACCTGTCCCAGCTGAGCGCAAAGCAGCCTTCAGAGCCCCGGGCTGCCAGGGAAACCTCGCCTGCTAATGAGGTTTCTGACTCCCCAGCAAAGGCGATGATGTGTGTGGGCAAATTGCGCGATTCATTATCGCTTCATATTACCAAACAGCTTCTCGAATAACAGCGACGGGTGTTGTTTTTGCAAAGAGGAGGAAAAAAAAAATATTCAAAGCACTTCAGGCCTTTGCTTTATGAGTTCTCCCCGTTTTATCTGCTCTCCATCGGAGGCAGACACAGGTCTCTGGAACACACGGGGCTCCCCAAGCACCCGGTTGCCTTTCAGCAGAGGATTTCAGCATCTCCCACACTGTGAGTCCAAGCTGACTCCGGCTTTTGGAGAACAGTTAGAACTGATTCGCTCAGCTGAATGACTAAATTTCTTAATTTTTTTTTATATAATCAAATATCAACCTTCTGCGCGCCTTCGGTCCCAAGAACAACGACCCCATTTGCAGGGAGGATGCTCTCCAAATGTACTCACTCCTCACCCGAGCAATAAGAGGACTATCCAGGGGGTTGCTGCTCTGAGGTTTCATTTCCCCAGCTCTCTGGCCAAAACCCTCGTGAGATGCTCTCAGCAATGAGCCAGGTGACACCAACAGGCACGGCTAGTTCTCAAATTCTCCTCATCGCCCTGCAATGACTGCTCCTCTCTGCACAGGTTTTGGGAGAAATTAAGAATATTCTTGTGAAAGCTCCAGATCCTGACTTTGGGACCGATACACAGCCAGCTCTGCAGGTGTCAGCTCAGAAATTCAAGGTGGTTCAGGGTTATGTAGAGCGTATAAAAAGATCATCGCCATAGAGATAAATTACAGCTAATGCCCATCCTTATTTATATTACTGAGGTTGGCCAGTGGGCCTTTTGCTGAGCCCAAAAAAGGACACGCAAGACATGCAACAGTTCATTCTTGCCTGATTGATGATTCTGGTGAGGAAGCCTTTCCCACTGTAGCATTTGCTAATTGCATTTGGACACCCCAATTCATTTATTCACTGAGTAGCAGGAGAAATCTCCCTTTGTAAAAGCCAAGATTGTGAAGATCGCTCATAGCAGCATCGCACTGGTTTCACCCCTCTCCCTTCCAGCGAGAGGAGGGGGTCGGGATCACAAGGCAGTAGCTCTGAGCAAACCGAGCCCGTTCTCCCCCACCCAAGCTGTCCCACGTCTTTGCAGCTGGGAAATGCCCCTTGCAGCATCCATCCCATCCATTCGCACATGCCAGTCGCCATTTACACTTGTACCTGGCTGCAGAAACATTGGGAAGATCTCGATCCAAAACCCTCCGTAAATATTTTCACCTGTTCCCGGTGAGAGGAGACCCACAGCTTTCGCCTTCCTTTGGGGTCTTTAACTGGTTTCAAAGGAGGCATTCAACGAGGAATAATTTACCACGCCATTAGCTGAAGAAAAAAACTATCTGGTGTCTGCATTAGGGGCTCAATCACCTTTCAGAGAAACACTGTGAAGAACTCATTAGAGTAATTACTAACGAGCTGGCCTCTTTGGGCTGGAAATGTTTTGTGTGTCACTGGCAAAGAGCTGCATTCAGAGCTTCCCAGATGTGAAAACAAGCCATCAGACCAATAAATGGCCCTATAGTTCCTGAGGAAAACATGCTCAGAAAGGAAGCCGGGCATTTTTTCAGCTTATTAGTTCCTCCTTACAAATCTGACCTTTTTGGAAATGAAAAATGACATCAAGACGGGGAGCTCTGCGGAGTCCTGGCAGCTCTTTAATAACCAAAGTTTCCATTGACACCTGTTTTGTTTTTTTTTTAATGGTGCAGAAGCTTCTTTTAAAGTTGAATTTTTAACTATTTCAATTAAAATGCCAATTTTAAACTGTCCTTAAAAACATGGATAGAAAAAGGATGGGAGGTTCAGAAGGATGCTGCAAGGACAGAGGTCCATATTCTCCTGGAGAAACCACCCGCTGCTCAAAACCTCCAGAGATCATGTATCCAAGACTGTGGGTTTTTGGGGGGTTTGGTCAACCCTTTGGAAAGGACTTCTCTTCTTTGCCTCAATTTCTTCATCTTTAAATTACAGCCAACGCCTCTCAGCAGTGCGCTGAAGTTAATTAGAGTTTGGCCAACATTTAAAAATGAAAAGGCTCAGCGTGTGCTCTAGCTAAAATACTGCCGGGGGTCATTTAGAAAATAACCGAGATGTTTCTCTTTGGGTTATAGTCTCACCAGAGCTACGAGAAAATCAGCAAGCTGCAGAAAGGCTCCCATGCCCGAAATCTGCCCTGGTTGCCCCCAGTTGCGTTCGTTAGACTGATAAATAATATTACCACTCACCCTAAAAGAAAAACTCAAAATGAAAATAAATTTCCCCGCTATGTTTATGCGTAGGATGGGGAGACCGAGGCAGAGCACAGGATAACGCAGCCAGCGATGGGGTCCGGCGGCTCCGGTAGCACTTTGAGCCCAAAGAGCCCTCGACTCCTCCAGGACACTGGGCTCCAAACTTCAACGGCTGGGCTACAGAAATAGCTGAGATGTTTCACTCCCCAAGGAGTTACAAACTGCCAGGCCAGGAACAACGTCAAACTTTGAGAAATAAGGAAGGCATGGTGCCAAACCAGCAAATCTAATTTCAATTTGCTAAAGAATAATTAAAAAAAAAAAACAAACCTTCCAAAGATGGACAGAGCACGGTGGCACCCAGCTTTCCAGCTGCTGCTCTCCTGTCTCTATGGCGCAATCATTTATTTGTCGCTCTAGATAATTGTGCAACTATTCTATTCCCTAGACAATAGCTACTTTATTTAGACAAAAGGGAAGTGACCAACAGAAATTACGTGTGCCAACACAAGGACAGCCCCAGATTGGCTCCAGGACCTCGGATGGGTCACCTGAACCCTTCGTGCCTCAGCTGCCCACCTGTAAATCCCCATTCTGCAGCCCACGGGGACACCGTACCCCACAAACACGAGTTGCCACCGCTGCCGAGGGATTGGCTTTTCCCCGCTGTTCAGCGACAAAACTGGGAATTGTTCTGGTTTAACGAGCAACTCGGGCTGCAAACAGGATGCTCCAGCTCCTCGGTGTCAAAGGTGGAAGAAAACACTTCCTGGAGGGACTTGAACAAGCCACAGGCTTTTCTGGGCTGGGTTTGTTCTCATCAGCTCACGAGAGTTTTTGGTTTGCCCTTAAGGATGCACTTCTCTTATACCAGAAGGGTTAGAAACTTAAAAAAAAAAAAAAAAAAAAAAAAATGAAAGAGAAACCTCAAAACCAACAGATTTGTCACATAATAAAAATGTCAACGATTATGAGACTGGCAAGAAAAAGTAATGAAAACTCTCCTTGCATGTATCTGTATGAGCTGTTCGTAGCTGGAAGAAGGGATGGAGGATTCTGTTAAAGCAAGTATTTAAATTTCCTTGGGAGCTGTCTTCTTGAGCAGCTCTGCCACTTAAAACCCTAAGATGTGACACTAACAAAACGCTGGGCTTAGCAATTCTATCTGCAAAAAAAAATAAAAAAACCAAACCCATATTGGCAGAGCTTTATAAAAAGGGAAAATTCCAAGAGTGGAAACACGCAGGTTGATAAAGCTCGGCTGAGCACAGCGGATCAGAGGGTCAAGTTTTATCAAGCGCTCGCACAAAACCAGCTGCCTCGGAGAGCCTGGGAGGGGGATCTGGCTCCCGCCGCAGATAACGGTGACACCGAGGACCACACCAGCCGCTACAGCGGCACCGACGCTGCCCGCGGAGCCTGGCGGTTCCTGCCTGGCCACTGCTGTGCTGCTGCATTTCCTTCTCATCCAACACCCCACTGCCTCATCGTGGGGACTGAGAAATCCGTTTGTCATTCATTTTAACTCTCCCACCCATGGGAGAATGTCACCTGGGGATGTACAATGCCGTGGGTATTTGGGTTCATTTGTAATTGATGCGATTTTGACATCGTTGGGTCGATTGCTGCCCGTTAAGCCGTTACATTCAACCTCACCAACTGTATTTACATGGAATAAAAATAAGCGTCGAGGAAAATATCCATGCAATCAAAGTTAAAGTGAGACTATATCCAGCATTTAATAACCCTGACACGATTATATCTCTGGAACAAAAGCTTCCCATTCAAAACCCTTCTTGAGTGTGTCATTTATTTTAATGGGCACAGAACTGAATAAACTCCTCCTAAAATAAAGCACATTTTCCAGACCAGTATTTAAACTTGTTATTTCTGTTAACTAGGTCTACAAAACGCAGCGAGAGAATATTCTTTGTAAAGAATACAATCAACTATCTCTGTATCTACAGCTTCAACCTTCACCTGCCCTGTAAGAGCGACGTTTAGAAAATTTTTCATGTTTCTGTTTCTTCAGTAAAACAGTGCCCCAGCTTTTTCCCAAGCAGGCAGAAAAACTTTCCAGAAAATGGGATTTAAGGATGTCTTTAGGATAAATAGGAAATACAAGTTTCCTTGTGAAGGAAACTATTCTTTCTACACTCCTTCACGAGAAGTGCAATAACACGGGTCTTGCTTTAGGTTCGCGAGAGGCTCGTGCCTCACAGCCAAAATAAATCCACTTCAAGCTCCCACGGACTTCAGCGTGGACGAGGGATGACTCTGGAGAAGCTGCCTGGATTCCAGGCAAATTGCTCTGCCTTTTCCCATCTTACCTAACAGGACAATAGCTCCTGACACAGGCAGAGGGAAAAAAAAAAAAAAAAAATGGCAGGAAGAGTTACAAACCCACTTTGGGTTTNACCGTTCTTGGGTTTATTTCTTCCTACAGAAATGCTGCTTTCACTGAAAAACCCCTAATTTTGAAAGGCAGGTCAATTGTGAGGTTTCATTTAGAAAACCCACAAGTCTTGACGCTGGTTAAGCATATCCCCCTCTTGTGCTCAGGATGGCATTTTACACCATTTTATGGGCACTTTCCTTGTTTTTTCAGTAATTTTTTTCATTCTACCTGAGCACGATCATTTGTCAAAATTATATTTCCAGAAAAAAAAAAACAAAAACAAAAACAAAAAAACCAAAAAACAAGTAGAGCATTCAATACTAATTTCATAGTATTCAAATGTTGGTCTTAGTTGGAATGATATTTTTTTATTTATTAGTTTTTCTGGCTGCTCCTGCTGAGGTGCTTTTACCTCGGTTGCAATCAACGGGATTTGCAGTAGGGAGGGAGCACCTCGCAACTTTGTTCACGCGGTAAAGCCTCATGGAAGAATTTAAGGACATTTTTCTTGTTGACGACCAGTGGGAAAATATTTTTTTTTTTCTAGATTTCCCTAACTGCAGAAGACAATGCCTTCTTTGTTTTGCCTTTCCTAGGTTTTGTGATTTAGCTTTGAACCTTGACTTCATGGCCGACCTCACATTTCAGATCTAAATTATTCGCTCTGCGTTTGTAAACACTCGCTGGTGGCATTCATTTCGGCAATTGGGAAGCAGGAAAAAAACCCAAATATCCCCGTAGACAGAGGTAACACATATTGCATTAACCTCCTTTCCTCACTTTCATCTGTAGCCTTTGCAGCAAGATTGGCTGGCAAGGCAATGAAATTAAAGTTTAATAAAGGACGAGAGGAGGAACTGTCACCAGTATGAAACTGGGGGAGCGGCACTTTGCAAGCCACGCTTGGGAGGAGTGGGATTTTCCATCAGTCGTGTTCCTGGGCCAAGTCCAAGCGAGGAGCTCGGACGGCAGCCAGGCGCTTGGAGAGATGAGATCACTGCGATCGCCCAGCGGTGCACAGAGCAGGTAAAACCAGAACCGCCGAGAAAGAAAAACACCGTCCTCTGCTCCGTAATGCAGAATATTAAGTAAATAGAAAAGGTTTTGATTAAAATGTTCAAAACCCCCCAGAGTGACTCAGAGACTCATTTCATTTTCAAACACGCCCACGGTTCTTTGGCTCCTGAGTCTTGGAGCAACTGGG